>JAOXYD010000007.1:16229640-16260641 GCA_028565735.1 Pinacopodium congolense
CCTACACCATGTGACATGTTCACATTATACCATATAGACATAAAATTGATGGAGGGACTAACGGTAAAAATAATATAAAACTTTAGAAACTTATTTAATAATTTTTAAATTATAAAAATTTAATTGATAATTTACCGGCGTTTATATAAATTTAATCCTATTTTAAATCATATATTAAGAGATTATATCACAAAAGATAAGGATAAAGAAGACTTGGTCCATATGAAAGAACGTCTACAATAAAAGTTCGTAATTTTATCTCTTAAATTATGTTTAGTTCAAGTTTTGTTTTCATTTTTTATTTTTTATTTTTATTTTAATATATATATTTTAAATATATTAATGTATTATTTTTTATTTTTATACTTTTTTATTTTATATTAAAAATAAAAAATAACAATAAAAAACGACGTCCCAACCAAACATGACAGTAAACGGTGACTTGACTTTGAAACCCCAACATATTTTTAAGGTGTCGGCGTCGGCTGCTAATCTAATGGGATATTGTTAGTTTCAACTCAACTTTTTGAAAATTTCGACTCAATGAGTATTTCTAAACCATATTGTAAGTTAGCATGGGATCCACAATAATAATAATAATAATTCCGACCGCCAGTAGCTTGAGCTTGAATGGCGGTGAACCCCCTCCCTCCGTTCGATGATATTGATATTCAGATATTGCGCTGATTGTAAAAAAGGAAAGGAAAATGGACTACCATGAGTTTATTTGAGGCAAGGAAGCACATCAGAATACGTACTTTAGATTGTCATGTCATCATCATCATCTCATCCCATCGTAATCGTAAACCAACCAAATCGTCGTCACAGTTTTTCCTTAATGCTGTAAATTGAACCATTCAATTCATGGAGTCTACGTAATACTACATCATTTTTTAATGTAATTCTTCTGATTATGATATTGATAGCTAGAGCCAAAAAAATTCAAAGTCGTCCAATGTAACTTTCAAGTGGAAGAATAGTTGCATTTGATTGATTAACCTAATTAAATAAATCAATAGGTACCTAATTTACTGGACTAACACTCTTATTAATACTTTATCGCGTTGCACGTTGTAGTATTTAATTTCCTTTACTTTATTGATGTAGTTCCCTATCTTATTTATACTTTTTAATGATTTATTAGGATAAATTTTAGTTGACAATCAAGTCAAGGTACTGTTTTTCTTTTCTTTCTTTCTTTATTTATTTATTAGTACTGGTTTTTCTTTGATAAAATATTTTTAAAATATGAAGATATTTGCAATAAAATTAGGGACAGTTGAGTAGTTGGATTGACGTACATAACTGTATTTGGCACCGTTACAAAGTGGCTTAGAATCCAGGACGTGTACGAAGGTCATCATCAAGCACCAAAATAATTCTTTCACTACTAATTTGGGAGAATGCGAATTTTTTCAAAAGATATAATTATCTAAAGGACCACTCGGGGAGAATGCGAATTTTTTCAAAAGATATAATTACCTAGGGGAACAAAATACTTCTTTCACTCTTAATTTAGGAGAATGCGAAATTTTTCAAAAGATATAATTATCTAAGATATCGTCACAATAAATAGTTAGAGAGTTGTTTGATATTGTTGTTATTTATAATTTTTATTTGTGATTTTTATATTTTTGTATTAATTTTTGTATATAATTTTTTATTTCTTTGCTTATTTTTATTTTTATATTATATTAGTGTGTTGTCTTTTTTTATTTTTGTACTGTTATTATTAATTTATGTGTTTAAAAGATAATGTAAAGTGTATAAAACTATTTTAACTTTGTAAATGATTACTAATTATTGCTAACAAAATTGTTCGTAAATTATTATTTATTTGCAATCTATTTTTACTTGATTATTTTAATTCAAATTTCTCAAAATTTAATCTACAAAATTAAGAGCCGTTTGATTGAGTTTTTTGTTATGATTTTTGGTTGTGAATATTATATTTTTATATTAAATTTTGTGTATTTTTATAGTTTTTTGTATTATCTGTCTTGATTTTTATATTGTATTATAGTGTTTTTTTTTTCAATTTCTGTGATGTTCTTTATTGATTTTTGTATTTAGAAAATCTGAAAACCAAATCCAAAAATCAAAATGTTTTCAAACGGGTCTTAGTGTTCAAGTAAAGTTATTTAGAAATTTCAATATTATTTGTTTTTCTTTTTGTAAGAACTGAAAATTATAATTATAATTATAATTATAATTATATATATATATATATAAAGGAATAAGAAAAAACATGTGGGGGGCTACAAGTATCTATAGGAATGGAGTAAAAAATCTAAATAAGCAACATGGTATTATAAATGAATCGGTGGCAGTAGATAGACATCCCACTGCACATAGTAATAATAATAATAGAGAGAGAGAGAGAGAGAGAAGAAGGAGCAGAAGAAGAAGAAGAATGTGGAAGCTAAAGATAGGAGATGCAGAAGAGGATGAATTGCTAACTACAACAAACAATCATATTGGAAGACAATACTGGGAATTCGATCCTAATGCTGGAACTCCTCATGACCATGCTCTCATCCAAACTCTTCGTGAAGAATTTAAGAAAACCCGTTTTAGTGTTAGGCAGAGTTCCGACCTCCTCGTGAGATTGCAGGTCATGAGATGAACTAACTACTTCTACTACTTCCCTTATGTTAGTTACTATATGCATCCATTTTACAGCATACCTGCTCTTCTTCGTCTTCTTAATTACTCGTCTTTTGGATCTTATTATGGCTTTCATTTGTCAGGGAAACTCACATATCTATCGGAAGAATTCATATATATATATAACACCTTTATACAACAAACTTTTTTTTTTCTGTATACAAAACTTCGAAAATAATAAATAAAAAATATAAAAATTAATAAAAATACACAGAAATAGATGAAAATACAAGTCTTTAATCAGTTCTAATCTTCAATTATATGAAAAAGAAAATCTTAGTAATTATATTTGCTCCCGTGAAAAATTAATACTTCATTTCCAGTTATTCTTCTCTTTCTTCTCCAGTTCCTATTTTGTTTTCGTTTTTAATTAATTTTTACTTCAAATTGTTAAGCTTTTCTTTTCGTAATTGATCTCATCTGTATGAAAAGTAAATAGAAGTGGGTCTGGTGTAATAATAATTGTATTTAGGCCCATATATAAAAGGTTAAAAAGAGAGTAGTTGATATTATTAAGGAGAGTATTAACTAAAGGCCACAGATTCTATCAGACAACATGACAAATATAGATAGTGTCTGAGCTTTTCAACTTCCACGTGTTACATGTCGAAAAATTCACAATTAATGTTGGTATTAATGATTTGAAAAGACGAGCTTGTTAAAGCAATAATTTGGTGGTTTGTACGTAGAATTTTATTTTATTTTATAGAATGCACTGAAACACGTATCTGTGTTTATTACAAACCCAAACAAAATCAAGAGATGATCGGGGATGTTTAGTTGGGTTGTGAGTTGTAGTTTTGTATTGTGATTGTTGTATTTTTATATTGATAATTGTGTTTTTTTATCGATTTTTATGCTGTATTAATGTGTTTTCTTTATCGATTTGTGTGTTTAGAAAAATAGAAAACCAAAATCAAACATAAAAACTAAACTAAACATGAGATTGTAATGTTAAATGAAATATGGCATTTGATGGCCAAGAAGCTTAGCTGAATCCTGCAAAATCAAATCAGAATGATTTTAGAATAATAAATAATATTTGTGACTTATGATTAATTTAGTTGTATTGGTATTGGTATTGGTATTTTTGACTCCCTCGCTGTCCGAACTTTCATGGCGTCTAACATTCAAACTTCAAAGTCTCCGAGTATATTTGTCCCAACTGCTAAAGAGTCAAATCTGTGCTTCGAAAGTAAACCTTTTCACCCACCATGACGTAATCAGTTGAAAATCGTTGCTTCATATTTTCCCTACGTGGCGACATGCATCCATACTGTACTGGAGGGAGGCCATTGCCTTGGGAGCTATATATATATATATATATATATAAACAAGGGTAATTGATGAAGAAGAGATATTCATAATTAAATAACTGTTACCAACTTGTAGTAGAGTCCCATTCCAAGCTAGAGAAATTGGATAGCTTAAAAGCCATCAATCATATGTTGCATATATATATATATATATATATATGTATATGAAATGATTAGTTAAGAAAAAAAAAAAAAAAACTAAGCATGAAGATACGTCGTCGTATGGTTTTCATAATTGATGCAGCTTAGGAAGGAGAACCCATGCCCTCCAATTCCACAGGCAGTGAAAGTGAAAGAGACAGAGACGATAAGTGAGGAAGCAGTGAGGATTACTTTAAAAAGGGCTATTAGCTTCTTTTCTTCCCTTCAAGCCTTCGATGGCCATTGGCCTGCCGAGTCCGCAGGGCCATTGTTTTTCATTCCTCCAATGGTAAATCAAGAAAGAACCCGTATGTAACTATATATGTACTTGTATATTACTCATAATTCATACTAAAAGTGATGCATACACAGGTGATCGCATTGTACGTGACTGGTGCAATCAATACGGTCTTATCATCAGAACATCAGAAAGAAATTAAACGCTATGTATACAATCATCAAGTATGCTATATTGATAACCATTTCGGGTATAAAGTGTTGTTAACTTTTGTCTTTTGGACTTATTTATATATTTTATTTTTTATGACAAAGAACGAAGACGGCGGGTGGGGATTTCACATAGAGGGTCACAGCACAATGTTCGGTTCAGCGCTTAACTACATAAGCTTGAGGTTGCTTGGGGAGGGACCAGAAGGTGGAGAGGATATGGCCATTGCCAAAGGAAGAAACTGGATCCTTAAACATGGTGGTCTTCTAGCCATTCCATCATGGGGCAAGCTATTAGCTTCGGTACTTTTTATTTATTTATCACTAATTATCACGTTAATGCTTTCTATTCCATAATAATCAAAATTTATTAAGCAAAGCTTGGAGAAATTATCAGATACTTGGACTGTACGAGTGGTCAGGCTGCAACCCCGTCCCCCCGGAGTTCTGGCTTCTTCCTCAGTCCTTTCCCATTCATCCAGGTTCCAAGACATTCTATAAGATCCATATTTGAGTTTATGATCAAACCAAACCTCCTTCTTCTTCTTCTTTTTTTTTAACCCATGTTTATGATCAAGTTCAGGCAATATGTTATGCTATGCTCGCTTGGTTTACATGCCAATGTCGTATCTGTATGGCAAGAGGTATGTTTATCCAATCAATGGATTGATTAGAAGGCTAAGAATGGAGCTCTACAATGAACCCTACGATCACATTAACTGGACCAAAGCCCGGAACATAGTTGCAAAAGTGAGTTGAATCCATACATGTATGCAGAACTTGTAATCACTTGTATTCTGCTATAACCAGCACAACAACTGTTTATTTTGCAACTAACCTTTTGCAGGAGGATATCTACTTTCCTCATCCTCTCATACAAGACGTTGCGTGGGATTTGCTTTATTACGTGGGAGAGCCTCTTATGAGCAAATGGCCCTTTTCTATGCTGAGGGAGAGGGCATTAAAAGTCGCAATGGAACATGTACATTATGAAGATGAGAATAGCAAGTTTCTTTGCGTTGGTTGCATGGAAAAGGTAACACTTGCTGATTAAGATCATTATGTACATTGTGGTGATGATGAAAAGTCGTCTTTGTACTTGTATTTGTATTCCAGTTTCTGTGTCTTATCGCCTGTTGGGTGGAAGATCCCGATTCAGGGGCATGCAAGCGCCATTTGGCCAGGCTCCCAGATTACTTCTGGCTTGCTGAGGATGGTCTGAAGATTCAGGTAACTATTAACATATGATGATTTCCATTCGCCAAAACACAAAGGCAATTGATGAAGGTAAATTGGGTGTGTAAGCAGACTTTTGGAAGTCAAATGTGGGAAACAGGCTTCGCTACACGGGCAATCATATCAAGCAATCTATGTGAAGAATATGGATCAACACTACGCAAAGCACATGAATTCATAAAAGCTTCACAGGTTAAGCAACATCTATATATATATATATATATATTCATGGACATTTAGTGCCAATTAGCCTCAGTTTCTCTAGCATTACACTTGAACTGACTTAATGAAGTAATTTTTGTAAGGTTCGAGAGAATCCAACAGGCAACTTCAAAGCTATGTATCGACACACCTCAAAGGGTGGATGGACATTCTCCACACAAGACCATAGTTGGGTTGCTTCTGATACGACAGCGGAGGGACTCAAGGTGAAAGAAGCTACAGCCACCACCATAGAGTAGACAACTTCGTGATTTCATCAATGCTTTTTTCATTTTACAGTTTTCGCTCTTGTTGTCTCAAATGTCGCCAGAACTTGTCGGGAAGAAGATGGAAACTGAGCATTTGTATGATGCTGTTAATGTCATTCTTTCCCTCCAGGTAACCGATTTTGTTTAATGAGAAGTACAAGCTCCGACCATAATAAGATTCAGTCCACAAGATATGAAACCAATATAATTACCTGCTTCGAACACCGCATCTCTTTATTATATAGCTTAAAATTGTTTGCAGAGCCGAAATGGCGGGTTTCCGGCATGGGAACAGCAACGGGCATTCCGTTGGGTGGAGGTAGCTAGCTTTTTCCTTCCTATATGTACTTTTCTGGACCTATAGGCACACAAGGATGTGCATGGCAACAATTTTGACGTTGTTTCTTGTCAAACTTCTTTCAGAAATTCAATCCAACAGAATTCTTTGAAGATGCATTAATTGAGCGAGAGTAAGACTACTTAGTCCCAAACACTTGAATGCTATGATAAGAGGTTTGTGGTAAGACAATTTTAACTCGATGTACAGGTACGTAGAGTGCACTTCGTCAGCAATTCAAGCTCTGACGCTGTTTAGGAAATTGCACCCCAACCACCGAAGATTAGAAGTAGACAGAGTCATAGCTAAAGGAGCAGAATACATGGAAGAAGCCCAAAATCCTGATGGCTCATGGTAAGACTCCAATGCCATACATACGTACGTACGTACATAAAAACTTTTTTGGCCATCCAATATTGCAAAGCGTTGATGTACAGGTATGGTTGCTGGGGAATTTGCTACACTTACGGGACATGGTTTGGAGTGGAAGGGCTTGCGGCCTGTGGAAGAAACTACAGAAACAGTTCAACCATACGTAAAGCTTGTGAATTCTTGTTATCAAAGCAACTACCATGTGGTGGATGGGGAGAAAGCTACCTTTCCTCCCAGAACAAGGTATGCAACTCCCAAGTCCGATCCTGTATTCCATGGAAATGAGAAACCTGCCAGATTCCCTGATAACAGCTGAAACTTCATTGGAACGCCACAGGTGTACACAAATCTTGCTGGGGATCGAGCAAATCTAGTCCAGACTGCTTGGGCATTGTTAGCCCTCATCAATGCTGGACAGGTTAGCATATATATATATATATATATATATATATATTAGCTGCACAACATGAAGTTATGTTGATCTCTTATAAACAAGATAAGGTTTGTGTTGAAATAGGCTGACGTGGATCCAATCCCCATACATCGTGGAGTAAGGACCTTGATCAACTCGCAAAGGGATGATGGTGACTTCCCTCAACAGGTATTTTTAGTAGCAATGAACATAATTTCTATAATCAAATATTAAGTGTAACTAATCAATGCTTTACTACAGGAAATTACAGGAGTATTTATGAGGAATTCTACACTACACTACGCCTCCTATCGAAACATCTTCCCCATATGGGCACTTGGAGAATATCGTCGGAAGGTGTTGTTTGCATAGATATATATCTAAAGATAATTTTTCTTGTTCTTCTAGTCACCTATGCATAATATCCAATTTTGGGCTCTTCATCCAAATAAAGCAAGTTACTTGTTTTTTATTCCATTCCCACGGTCAGCAATCCAAACAAATTCAAGCAGTGAAAAAAATGTGAAAATTAAAAAATATATATTTGTACTCTAAATAAAATGATGTGTGAAAGGTAACACGAAGTCAAGTTTCCAGCTCTTCAGAAGAAGAAAGCATCCAAGTCCTGACTGATTAGATATACTCATGACATGCTTAGATATAATTATCTGAAATTTCACAATATCTTTTAAACGAGAGACAAGTTATTTCCTGTTGAACATTTAGAAACAGCAAATTCTCAAATAACACTCATGGACATTATCTGCCGAGCAAGACCAGGGTCTTGTTGTAGAAGCTCCCTCAAGTTATTCTCCACCTCTGCCATCTGTTTTTCCAAGTATTCTTTTGAGGTCTGCTCAATGTAAAACAGGTCAAATTAGATGTGCTGAAACAATGTGCAGATTCAAAGATTACCTTCCAAAGCAGAGGAAAAGACCAGGAGAGGACAGTGGTAAAATAGATACCTAGCTCTAACTAGAGATAATGCTAGTCAGTCAAGCTTTTTTCACAACCAAAACTTTTGGGAACTTGCCACTTAGTCAACATTATAACACAGCAAAGGCATTGCAGTGGTATTTGAAAAGTATAATCCCATAGTCACATATCAGCTAATTGATCTTGGTTGAGAGTCTTGAGACCGAGATTCTAATTATGAATCAACGAACTACACTAGTTATATATAATGACAAAACATTCCATCGTGAATGAAAACCATAATCCTGTGATATTGTTATGAAAGAGTTTTAAGAAGCTTTCTCACTAACTTTTCAAAAGTGCTTTTCTAAACTAGCAATAAAATGTAATAAATAGAAAGGTAAATCCAAGACATTATATCTTGAATTTAAGTGTAGTTAATGTAGGTTTATCAATTTACAAGTCGAATTTGATTTTGCAAATATAAACACAAAGAAATATATGCATATTCTTTAAGGTCCGTAATCAACACAAGAAAGGGTTGCTCGAAGAGAAAGAGAGGATATACCTGTAGAGATGCTATTGCAGTCTCGCTGTCCTTAAGCTTTTGGTCTTGTTCACCCATTAAAACGGTTTTAGGCTCCAATACAAACCTGGCCAGCATATGAGTGACAGAGATCATAAAAAATCTGTTACAAATAATAAATGAAACATGTTGAAGTTGCAATATTTCATATTCTGCGCGACTCACATTCTCCCTGCAAAAAAATAGAAAAGATGAATGTCAAAATCCAGACATTATCCCCAAGATATTGTGGTAAACTATACGCTAAAGTAACAGAGAAAAAAGCTATGGAACATCTCTGAACATCAACTGTGTAACCTAAACTTCTCAATCCAAGTGGTTATGGTAACACGAGATGTCATGCAATTATAAATTTATAACATGAGTTTTGCGCCAATATACCTATAGATTTGTACGTATTTGTATTATCAGGAAGCTGACGTAGCTCTTCCAAGGTTAAGTAAGCACGCTTCTTTTCCCCTTCCTTGGTTCGCATTTGATTTTGCACCTGCAAAAAAAGGAATAATTGGCATGGTTATGATAGTTGGAGATATTGAACCCAAATTTTTAAGACCCAAAACGTGAGTACTCAGTGACAGAAGTTAGCTGCACTTGATAGACCAAAGAAAATGAATCAATTGAGAACTAAAAATTGCTGGAGAAGGAATTTTAAGCCTTTTGACAAGTACAGAAAATATATCATGCCTAAGTCTTTACTTTTAATAAACACAGCGTCACATATAGGCCTTCTCTTAGCCAAAACTAATACCATACATAAGGGGCAAAAATTAAGTGAAAGCTCGAAACTTTTGAGACGATTTGCATGTTTTCTTAAGCAATAATAGGGTTAGGAATAGAAGATTTAAAAAGCAAAACTTCAAAGTTGAGATCTTTCTTCGCGTCTTGTATACTACTGCTAAAAGACATTACGAAGGGTTGCATAGTTCAGTTGGAAGAAAACCCTAATTGAATCTATCCAACAAGAATAGGCGATTTATACCCATTGAACTCACTGCATAAAAACACACACAAAAGAGCGGAAGGCATTTACCTGCTTCAATTTGCCAGTAGTCTCAATCATGCGACCTTGAATCTCGACAAAAGCCTACATTCCCAGAAAGTAGAAATTAGAAACCAAATGCGAAAGAGAAAGAGAAACAAACACAAAAGCATACATAAGCGAGTTTAAGTGATGAATACAGAATCTCACAGTTCTGTTAGCTTCGTCGGCCATTAGCAACGGAGGAGACAAGCAAAAGCCGAACGAATACTCTCAATGTCTACTCATCAAAGTATAGAGAAGGAAAAAAAAAAGTTGGAAGCCCAGTTGAGCGGGCCCAATCCCTCTATGAGAGAATTTTAGTATCATTGTTTTTTTTCATTAATTTTATATATTTTAATCTATTTTTCTGCATTATTTTATCGAATTTTATATTTAAAAATAAAAACAATTGTCTGAGAATTCAGAAACCAAACAGGACTTTAAAGAAAAGGAATTAAATTAAAGCTTCAGCTTCCCAACCAATTGCAGTAAATATGAAATAAAGAAATGAAGCCAAAATCTTCTTTCCTTTGTAGGACCAACTGAGAATGAAATGAACACAATTAAACAAAATAGTCTTGTTAACAGTATTTACGGTTTCGTACCGTACCGGCCGGTACGTGCTGTATCGACCGAAAAACGTTATGAAACCGTTGAAATCAATATTGAATTTAAATATCGGTCGGTACTGGCCAATATTGGTCGGTACCGCTCATCGAAAAAAAATAAAAAAAATAAAAATAAATTTATAATTTTTTTAAAAAAAAATTTGTATTTTGATCTTTTTAATTTTAAAGTTAAGTTAAAAATTATATAATATAATACATTTATAAACTTTTTTTTAAATTTTATAAAATTTATAAATTAATTTATAATTTAAAATAATTATCCAAAACGATACCGATACAGTATCGTTTTCAAGACCAATCCGATACCGGTACCTATACAATATTTAAAACACTGTTTGTTAGTGGTTTAATTACAATGAAATAAATTCTTCTGAAACCTGTCCAAATTTGGTCCAGAAAAAATACATTTCACTTGAAATAATCAAACTCAAATATATTGGAAGCACATTACAAATTCATTAATTTATACTGCTCTCTGCTACTACAAAAAGGCAAAGAAGGGGAAAGACATGTCCCACAAGAAGGGGCGTTTTTGGCGGCTGGTCAAATTTATTCCGATCAACTCCTCCTCCCCCTTCAATTATTTCTCTTTCTTTCTTTCTCATCTTCTTACAAACACTGTTATTTTCCCCCGGTTTCTGCTAACAAAAGTCGTGATTTTTCTCCATACCCAGATCAGATCCCACTCTCATTTCTCTTTTTCTTTGGGTTCATCAATGGGATAATGAAATGCCTTGAGCCCAGACTTGTTGGCTTAAGGTCTAAATTCATGGGGGGTTGTTTCAGCATTGAAGACCACCATCTGTCTCAAGAACAGCAACATTTGTCCTCTAAGTCTAATCAAGGTACCTGATTGTTATTATTAATTTTCTTTTCTTTTTTTTTTGTCTTTGTCTTTTAATCTTTGTTCGTATTGACATGCATTCCAATTCTTTTAGTAAAGATTCTCTTTTCTTTTTTTTTTTAATTTCGCTTAGATTTTCTAGTCTTTTTTTTTTTTTTTGTTATTTTATGTTGATATCATATCAAGCAAATGGCGCATTTGGTTGGAGTTTGATTTGTTGCAACCTCTATGTTTGCCTTATCGGAATTTAACTTATTCTGTTGTTAAGTTGCCGACACTAGATTTGAACACTAAAGAAAGCAAAAAAACTGTTATCTTTCATGAAACTGCCTTTAGATGCTCGTGAAATTATTTTATTTTCAGTTTTTATGGCAATCCTAGATTCAAGAAGAGACCTTGCAAATAAAAAATGGAATAGGGTTGCGAGAGCAACAGAGGAAGTATTCAACGTTTGCGAGAGTAAAAATTTATTTATGGACATTTTATACGGACAAAGTGAAATGAAGTATTATCCTAATGCATTTGTATTTTATCTTCTTCTTTTTTTTTTAATGTTTGATTAGTTGATGTTCAGTTCCTTCATCTCCATTGTCTATTTTGAAGCACGGCATGACTCTGATCAGTCCCCTAGTAAAACAAATAGGCCAGAGTTGGAGGTCAAAAGCATGAGTTCTCTATCAGTCCCCAGGAATGTTACAGATCTCAGACAAAATTCTGGATGCAGCAATGTTGTTATTTTTGCATACAAGGAGATGAAATTGGCAACAAAAAATTTCCGACCAGATCATATTCTTGGTGAGGGGGGTTTTGGAGTTGTTTATAAGGGAATTATAGATCCAAGCGTAAGACAGGGGTATGAGTCCATAGATGTTGCCATTAAGGAACTTAATCCTGATGGGCTACAAGGAGACCGAGAATGGCTGGTATTTGTTTCTTCATGTTTCCTTAAATATTACTCCCCCTGTTATACTGTATTCAGAATAGCTTTTACTCAACTTGTTCTGGTAAATGAAGAAATTTTGTTTGCTTACATAATCAATAGCATAGATAAGGTAAAACACTTTTTTAGAAACAATTGATGAGCTGTATTGATGGGATGATTGTGATAAAAGTTGCCTAAATTTTGTGTCATGGCCCCCAAATTGTCCTAACAAACAAATGAATTGAAATGGCATATATCATGGTGAGTACTAGTGGACTTAATTCTGTCCTTGAATAAGGAGATTACTAATAACATGCTTCCTGTGGATGGTTATTGGCTCATATTACAGTTGAGGAAAAGCTTGACAGTTGTTAATTGGAGTTTATTGCATGCATAGGCCTTAGTCTATGTCGTAATAATTATTTTCCTTTAATGTTAGCTGCTATTTTATGAAAGAAATATACCTGCATTTTATTATTTCTGACATTAGCCGAAAGCATGCCAACTTCTGTCTACAATATTGAATTTGAAGCAAAGACTCAATCCTTCTGCTGCTTTCATTTACTAATTCAGTGTTCATCTTGCAGGCAGAAGTAAATTATTTGGGTCAATTGAGTCACCCAAATCTTGTGAAACTTATTGGGTATTGCTGTGAAGATGAACACAGACTTTTAGTCTATGAATACATGGCCAGCGGGAGCCTTGAAAAACATCTTTTCCGACGTAAGTGACTTTACTTTCAAGGAAGGGTCTAACTAGGAATTGCTTTTGATTAACTCAATAATCACCCAAGTCTTGTGAATCTTAGTGGGTATTGATGCACATTTGACCTGTTTCCTGGTTATTCTGTTGTCATGAGTGTACTTTTCCAAGCATCATTGATCATTTCACCTATGAAGTCTATCCACGATTGAATAGATATTTAAGAATTGTGCTTTGCAAAGGAAGAAAACTATGGTTCTTATTTTTCCTACTTCTTGTGGCTTTTAGGAGTGGGTTGTACTTTGAATTGGCCAAAAAGAATGAAGATTGCTTTAGATGCAGCAAAAGGACTAGCTTTTCTTCATGGATTAGAACGATCAATCATATACCGCGATTTCAAGACATCAAATATCTTATTGGATGCGGTCAGTTGTGACATTTTTGTTCAAAAGAACTAGATTTAATCTTCACTGTTAATGATTATTAGGTTAAGAATTCCTTGTAAATATGATAATCCTTGCGTGGATGCTGTTTTTGCTGTTTAAAACAAAAATGTAAGGCCAAATGAAGTATGGACTTGCAGAAATCCCTTTTTGCGTTGCGCTTTGTTCAATCAAAAGCTTGGTTTTACAAAAAGCTACTGAATCTGAAAAGAATGACTTAGCTTCAGAAAGAAATTGTATTCTTAACAATAAGAATTGTCATTCATTAAGGGAATTTTATCATTTGAACATTCTCTGAGTATACTCCTGACATATCTTCCTTATTTCTGTTAGTTTCTTTGCTTCAAACTGTAGTGACAATGTGCAGGATTTTAATGCAAAGCTTTCAGACTTTGGGCTGGCAAAAGAAGGGCCAATGGGAGACCAGACTCATGTGTCCACACGTGTGATGGGAACATATGGATATGCTGCTCCTGAGTATGTAATGACTGGTCAGTATGTTGGAACTTTTTTTACTTATGTGGGAAAGAAAAGTTTACAAAATTTTGCAACTTGGAACAGATAGACCAGTTATTAATCTTATGCCTTACTCTATTTCCATTATATCAAGCAGGGCATTTGACAGCTCGAAGTGATATATATGGTTTCGGTGTGGTACTGCTTGAGTTACTTCTTGGAAGGAGAGCGTTGGACAAAAGCAGACCTAGCCGCGAACACAACCTGGTTGAGTGGGCACGGCCACTTCTGAACAACAACAAGAAGATCCTGAGGATCTTAGATCCAAGAATGGAAGGCCAGTACTCAGTAAGGGTTGCAATGAAAGTAGCCACTTTGGCATACCAGTGCCTCAGCCAAAACCCAAAGGGGAGACCCCTCATGAATCAGGTGGTTG
Organism: Pinacopodium congolense; assembly: GCA_028565735.1. Lineage (NCBI taxonomy): Eukaryota > Viridiplantae > Streptophyta > Magnoliopsida > Malpighiales > Erythroxylaceae > Pinacopodium > Pinacopodium congolense. The sequence goes on from JAOXYD010000007.1 coordinate 16,243,993, forward strand.
AATTACTTGAGAGTTGTCAGTCAAAGGACGAAGAGACAATATTTCAGAGTTCTGGGGGAGCTGTAACCCTCTATGAAGATCCAAGGCATTCACCATACACCCGATCAGAGAGAAAAAGTCCGAATAGAAGCAAACCAAATAATGGAAGAAGCAACAGTGAGCCACCACCTGAGGCAATCCATTCTAATGCTTCTCCCGAATCATCAATTCCTAGTCCAGTGAGAAATCAGCATCTTTCCTGAATTCATATCTTACAGATGGAGATGGAAACTGAGATTTGAGAAGTATGCCAACCAATCTATCCACTTGATATGCTTAGCTACCCACCTTCATTTTGTATGGGAACTCCAGAAGTTATAGACACAATTGTGCGATTGAAGTGAAAGTGCTTCTCTTCCTTAGGAGCGGCTAATATCCTAGGTTTGCATGCAGTCAGGTATGTCTTTTGCTTTTTGTTTGGAAAAACAATGGAGGAGTCTGCACCCTGTTGAAGTCCGTGTATGCTCCAGACAATTTTGAATGGAATATAAAAGCTTTTCTCAAGATCTTTAGTATTACACTACTTTGTGGATTTCCACTCAATTGAAATCTTGAACTTGAGGAATGTGTAAATTAAACCCCTGTTTATAAACAACTCACATGGTTCCAGATAGAAATGTTATTGCAGAAAAGGTTGTAATGGGTTACTCTGTCAGAACTTTATTTGTTTCATCCCCTTTTCATTGTTTCTGATTAGTCACCGATTAGTTGGAAAATCCATTCTTTGAGTAGTTGCATGGGAACTATCAATGCATAGTTAAAATGCCTCTTAATTTATGCATTTTGCAATCCTTACTCCACCAAATTGCTTATGGAAGTCAATTAAATCTCAGAGCTTGTCTTAATATGAACACGAGTAGTTTTCAGATGCTTGAAGTCATCAAAAGACAGCCATACTTTCACCATTTTCTAAAGGCAATCGGAATACAAAATTTATGCTTCATAATATTTAAATGCAACTTCATCAAACAAGCACTTTGGAGAAAGTTCCCTTTCATACTGTTCGATATCATCTGGTAGCATGCGAATCCAACAGTTCATCTTGCCCCAGCTTTGCCTTGCAGAAAATAGAGTTCTAGACCAACGATTCTGCACTGCTTAAATCCAGTTTTGAGTTGTCTTTCATGTCATGAACTCTTCCCTACAAAAAGGAAGCCATATCCAATTACAATGTTTTCTTTTGCAGTCAAGCCTCGACATGCATTTGCTGATCATCCAAAATGCTATAGTATATGCGTTAAATGGTAAGGAGTTTACCCCAGAGATGGTGCAATTTTATGGCAAGTTGAGTGACCAATCTCCTTTCAGCAGTATTGGAAAATTCCATATTCACAGCCTGCTGCATTGCAGACAACAGCTCTCCTCTTGCTTTTGCAGAAAGAACAAGATAATCCGGTCCATGGATTGTGCTTAAGTCCACCACCTAGAAGGAAAAAAAGATTACAACGAATCTCATATTAGTTTAAATACATTGCTGACTGATAAACGGAAAATCAAACTAATCATTCAAGCCAACTTCCATTTCAAAAGCTCCTATGACAGGGGACAACAGTAAAGTTCAGAAATAGGGTACTTAAGAATTCCAATCATTTATCAGCTACGCGGTCAATGACAACAAAGCTGCGTGGAATAGTAAGGCATTATGAGAATAGAAGTGCTGACCTGTTGCAACCAAGGAATGACTGAGTTCACAAATCGCTGTTGTAAAAGCAATGAAGCCAAAGTGCTAAGAACATCGCTCACTGTCGTATGGGATAAACTATCCAATACAGGACCCGTTCTATCAAGAAGCTCGATTAGAATAAGTTCATTTTGAGAACAGAGCGCTTCCACATATGCAGAGTCTATGTCTCCTTTGCATAACAAACCCTCAACATGTTGCCATAACCAATTCTTGCTCTCTGAACCATTCTGTCTGGCACTGGGACTTGAAAGTGATGTTAACATGGAATCCATGTCTCTCATCTGACCAATGCTCCGCGAACCCTGTCCAGAGGTCTTCTGAATGTCCTTACATACAGCATTCCTACCTGTTCTTATGCCAGCACTTTTAAAAATCTCTGAGCCTTGCTTGGAAGAATTAATGAGTCTACTTTTGCTGAACATCTTTTCCTCCCAAATATCATTATTCTTAGCAGAAGGCAAAGGAGGATGTCTGTTCTGAATGAGTAAAGATGGCCGGGGAGTGCAGGTAGAAAGCCTGGGAGAAGAAGCACTTTGGTTCTGCTTCATTAATTTGGAGATTGCTGACTCAGAATGTCTTCCCCCAGGAACAAGAGCATGACCAATTCTATCAACTTCATATTCTAAACCCAACACCTTAGACTGTAATATAGTCAAGCTATCCATTATTCCAGTTGAAAAGACCTGCAGAAGTAAGATACCATTTGCATTTAGCAACGGTCCAAACAGAAAATTCATTAAAGCATCAAAGTAATCTAAGCAATCCATATGCAATAATGAGTATTGACAAGTATCAAATGACAAGATAAGAAGACTAGGGTATTAACTAGAGTATTAACACTGGTAACAGATGGGAGAGCCTCACAATTTGATTCTTTACATTTAACAAGTTCATGACAGCAGCTAAGCTAGAGAGAAAAATCAGGAATAAAATTTCTTTTTCAAGGGAGAATAAACTAAAAGAAAAACATAAAATTAAGTCATTTTTCGAGATTTCAAAGAAACGTGAAAACACATAACTCTTGAATAGAAATGAAAAGGAGATGTAAGTCCAGTTCTTTCAGAAATGGTAAGATCTTTGGTGCAAGAAGGGATTGATCCGTATCATCTTGACTTGGTTCTGATTTCTCTATTTTCTTTTTTTAAGAACACCAGTCAAAACTTCTAAAATATGAAGATCATACTTAATCCGCAATAATTGGCAAAGAAATGCTTATGTCTTGCAAGTTAACAACAAATTCCTTAATACAAAAAGAAGTAACAATATATAGTTAATCGAAACTTCATATATTGAGCAAATAAGAAACCTATTAAAGCAAGATACACATGCTTATACGATATTTATCTAACAGAAATTTACAGTTGCAGAGAACCCATTTATACTGAGAGTATTTTACCTGTAGTTGTTCCATTAAGGTTGCCTGTTTGTTTTCAATCTCTAAAAGCTGCTTACTAATGTAAGCCATTTCACCAGATAACTGAGAACAGCACGCACGATAAGGTTGGGAACTAATGTCTGTAACTGCAGAATCTATGCTTTGGCGATCCTGCATCTTTGCAGTGTACGTGTGTTCCTGACTATAAATCTCTTCAGTTGCAAATTTCTGATTTCTCCCCTGTGGTTTCAATAAACAATCCCCCTCAGGTGAGTCACTGGAAGCAGTAGCAAACTTGGTCACATAATTGTTAGAGACAGGGTTGGACACAGACGAACACTCTTGCTTGTCATCCATCGACACATATTCACACCCAACATCTGGAATGCTTGTAATGTCAGTACCAATCCCTTCCAGATTCTTTGTAACACAGCTACCCTCGGATTCCTCATTTTGAAAATCTGATAAAGGAATACTACGACCTTTTGGAACTGCAATTTCTATATTCCAATCATCTGCTTTAGAATGCTGAGCGTCCATGTAATTTTGAGAGGGTTTTTTGACAGACAAAGGGCTCCTTAGTCTAGCCAATTTTGTGAAACCTGCATCACGTTTGGCATCCTTTGAAATAGAATCACCTGTACTGGTAAGGTCACTGTAGTCACCTCCGCAAAAGTTTTCTGCAGGGAGCATGTAAATAATTGATATTAGGAATTAGTACAATGAGTGATGATATCAAACCTAGTTTTCCTTGATGGATCAGAGAAGCTATTTGAATCCAAGACAAGCAAAGACATGAACAACTTAAAGATTGACAACAGGATGAATAGGCAGAACCTCTCATGGAAGATCCAGCTTCTGAGGGTTCAGGAGTATCAGGACCTAGAAGACTTTTCCAGCACCGCAAGGCATGCAGCACAGTGTCCCTAACTGGTTTCACCTGTAAGAAACACAAGAAACTCATGAAACACCACAAATTGGTACGATGCATAAGAATTGACAATCAAGAAAAACCTTGTCAAAGCGGCATGACTCAAGAGAACGGATAGAGGACGCTTTGAAATCATGCAAGCAAGGTCCAGCAAGTTCACTCAACACGAGAGAAGCTGCTTTTCGGGTAGTCCAATCACTTTCTTTAAGAGCTTCTTGAATAGTGACCATTGCAGCAGATAGAAGAGCGTGTGAAGGGGCACCCCCAGCCTGAGGAAAAAGTAGATGCTCTATTTTCCATTAAAAAATATATAAAAAGTTTCTATGCATAACATGAGACAGATACATACCTGGATAATGCTCCTGATCAAATGCAGAAGGGCTGCCTTAGCCAAGAAATGCGGAGTATTGAGCAATTTAACAGTCCTGGAGAGCATGGGGTGCAAAATATGGACGGGTGGAGGGGCGGGGGTGGAATCAATGACCTTGGACAAGCACAAGGCTGCACCACCCTGAATGTGCTTATTGTGTTCTGACATAGCTTCAAAAAGAGGCTTCACCAAAACAACAAAATAAGCATCTGGATTGTTATTAGCAGAAGGAGAAGCGAAGACGGACATAGTATGAAGACAAGCATCCCTGACAAGAGAATCAGGGTCCTTAAGCCGCCTGACGACGGCGGAGACCATCTTGGTAAGGTGAGGGGCAAGGAGAGAGTGGGGATGAAAGGAGAGGAGGGTGGCCATGAGTCGGAGGCATTCTTTCCTAACGGCAATCTTGTGGTCATCGGAGGAGTGGAGGAGGATGCAAGACAAGAAGGGGGGAATATCAGGAGGGGTTAGAGATTGAGCGATGAGTTGGAGGTCATGGATGGCTAATTGGGAAGTATCTCGATCGGCAAGCTTGTTGAGGGCGACTACTACTTTGTTTTTTAGTTCAAAATTATTTGAAGAAGAAGATCGGGCTTTAATGTGGGAATGTGCCTTGTTCTGCTTCATCTTCTTCTTCTTCTTCGGAGTGAGTTCACACTTCACATGAGATGAGAGAAGGGTTTCTCCTTGGGAGTTGTCTCTTTGTTTAATTTGGAAATTCAAATTTTGGTTCGAAGGAGCCCCGCCCGCTCCTCAAGAGGAAGAGCGCACATAGGTTCACGCACCCGCTGTCTGCCTGTCTGGATCTTTTTACATTTTCAGAGTCTACTATTTTATTATTATTTTTTGGAAAGTTATTATTATTATTATTTGTTCAAAGAATTAATTAAATGGGTTTGCATAAATTAATTCAAATTAATCTTAAGTTTAAAAAAATTACAAGAAGAAGATACAATAGGTGTCTGTTTGCCACAAAGACAAAAAGCATTTTATTTATTTATTTATTTATTAAGAAGAAGGAGAACGGATATTTCCTATTGAATACTCTCATCATTTCCTGCATACCAAATATCACTATAATTACATACTATAATGTCTTATCACGCGATCCCTGTTCCCACCACCTTCCCCTTCAGCTACCTGACGACATACAATTACATTTTCAAATTTCAATGCAAATGTAATGAACAATAACAAGATCATCATCAACCTAAGAAACAAAGAAAAAAACAGACCTTGTTTTGACAGGATACGTAGCTCTTTCCCCACCCACCACAATCTCACAACTGTTTTGACAATAGAAACCCCACAGCTTTCCTAATGCTCCAGCTATTCTTGTACTCCTTCCCTGCTCCCACCAACCCTTTTATCGCAAATAGCAAATTCCCCATGACCCATAACATGAGCCATCTTCTTCCTAATGCAGCCGCTTTTATATAGATTCAAACACAATGACCAAGAGTTTGTGGATTATTTATTACCTTTACAAGAAGATCATAAATGGGAATGAGAATGCTGTAGCTAAATGCTGCAATTTATATGGGAAAGAGATAGGAGATATGGCAGAAGTTTTGGAAGAGAAACTAATTGATTCTAAACGGAATCTCTTCTTTTTCAATATATTGAAAAAGAAATCTGCTACAAGTTTCAATTTATTTTTGTGGGATTAGCTCTAGTGGAGCAAAGAGACATGATATTGATTCTGGCACCACTATCCATGCAAGGTTATATTTGAAGACAAAACCCAAATCATCTCAGAATCAAGAGAGGTTCACATACAAGAACCCTAACTAGATAATGCATGAGTACAGTTTAAATTTGGAGGGACTGGATGGACTTTGCACGTTTTCAAATCAGCAGGCTGTACTTTTAGACTTCCAAATGACAATACCTGATCTTCATTCGTACATTCCTCGATCTACGGAAGACAATGTTATTATCTTATCCCTCCAGATTCACGCTGTATTCATGCATCATCCAGTGACCATTATAAGGAGAACTGAGGTTTTTGTAAGTGAATCTCCAGCCTTACACCTTGCACGGATAATGGTGTTCAAGTCAACATTATGCCACTTTCCTCCACTAGAACCAATCCAACGAATAAAATTGAAACTTGTAACAGATTTCTTTTTCAATATTGTAAAAAAGAAGAGATCTTTTCAGGATCAGTAAGTTTTTCTTCTATAAACTTCTACCATATCCTCTCCCGTGACTCCTCTTCCCTGTATAAATCACAGCATTTAACTGCAGCATTCTCATGCCCATACCTAATCTTCTAGCAGAGGTAATTACCCACCAGCTCTTGTTCGTTGGATCTGAATCTATATCAATGTTCCATATAAATTGTAAGCCAGTAGACTACTTTTTTAACTTCATTTTAAGTACCTCCAACCAGCTGTAAGATCGTGTGAGCTCATATGTTGCATAGCCATCATTCTCATTCTGCAGAATGAAGAAAATGAATGCTACTCCCATTAGTAATATTGCTGATGCATATAAGATGATAAGATTAAAACTGAACACAATAACCACAACAGACTCTACAGTAGTATACAAGGTAACCGTGGACTAAAGGAAGCGGATAGTATAGATCTTCCTTCAAAGAAAGTGTCATGACCTCAACACTGGAAATATTAATGTCCATAGAGAAAAAGAAAGAAAGACAACAGTTAATCAATGAAAACAAAGCTAAAAGCAATACAGTTCATATTATCAAAAAAACTAAGCATCAAACCACTTAGTAGTTACCTTAACAGAATAGATAGCCTGCATATGGACCATTATACTTTCCATTACCTTTCAATGCACAACCGAAATACCATGTAACCAACCTTTGCACAAAGGTTGCATGCTTCATTCCAAATTACATACAAGCTTCTTTCCTTATAAACAAGACATGGGCAGATAGACCATCCACCAATGACACCACGTACTTCCTGCAGATGAGAGATTCATATTTCATTTCTAATTTAGGTTAAAAAATAATGAAATATCAAATGCTCAGCCAAACAATTGCAGATTGAATGAATCATAGCAATGAAATGCACACACCGTCACTCCTCTTGCACCCTCTCGCTCTCTCTCTCTATCTCTCTCTCTCTCTCTCTCTCACACACACACACACACACATGCACACACACATTTTTACCACTTTGATTCTTAGTCACAAAGTGTATACAGATTTAACGCCACAGGGTTCTCCCATCAGTTTTTCCTAGTTTAAACAGTTAGATATCCATCCTTGAACTCAAGCTTACATGCTAAATCAATTCAATAAAGCTGCCTAATGAATAAACAGTAGAGTGACCCTTACTAGCTCAAGGCTATCAAACAATGGTGTTTTTAGGCACTTAATCTCTTCTAAAGAATTAATCAACAGATCACTTTGATTAGCATAGGAGTAATCGTTGGAAAAAGTAAATCTAGAAGAACATGTTACTAAGTAAGATACCAGGATAGATTAGAAGAATGTAAGGAAGAACCCATATCTCAGGGGGCAGGGGCTTATTGCCAGACCTCCGAAATACTCGAGTACTTGTTTCCAAAAAATGAAATCAACTTTTATTATTGTTACAGCTAGAAGTATCAAACAGGGGGCAAACTTACAGAAGAAAAGCACTAATCAAAACAACAAGATTTAAGTAAAAACACTCAAGTGAAAGCCACTTTCCCCCCAGGATGTTATAAAGTAGCACCACCATGATTCAAAATCCAATTGCACCCTGTCTTGACAACCCCTTCACCATCATTAGCTTCTTCACAAAGCAATTTTAAAGTAATGTAGTTCAACACAGTACCAAACACTGTGCTATGCCGTCTTCATTGTGCAACCACGTAAACAAATATTCATGAACGCTCCACACAGACAAAGAAAAGATATTTAAATAAACGAACTGTAAAAGTAACTAAAACTTATATTTTCATGATAAGCAAACGAAAGAAGAAGAAATTTTAATCTATAATCATGGATACCTGATAACTGTAGAGATAACGGCAAATCTCCCGTTTGTATTCCTCGTATAAAACGGCAATTAATGCCCCGACCACAGTGAACTGTAATTACCTAATTTATGGAAAGAAAAGAAGAGAACACATCAAATGAAGAAGGCAATGATCTATGTGATGCGATATAGGCTCCACCGCAAAGAGCCAACCCGCTTGATTCGCTCCAAACAAGTACATGAAATGAAGTGAGAGAGCAATCGACCAGGAAACAATAGGCAGAATAATTGAAAGACAAGGAGAAAGGAAGGAGGTACCAAGCCAGGCATCAGAAACATAGGAACGCCATAATCGGCCGGCCAGTGGCAGTCGTGGGCTTGAACAGTGGAGTAGAAGTTCAATGCCATTTTTAGAGTCTGGGTGAATGCCTCCTCTATAACACCTTCTGTATCATTTAGTTTGACTTGGGGTAGCACTTGGATCAGAGGGGTTCTCTTTAGCAAACTACATTTGTTGTGAACCGAGCTTTTCTTTATTAGAAAATAAAACGTACGACCCAAAAAGAGAAAAAAAAAAACAGAAAATGAGAAAAAAAATGAACAACTGAAAGCGCATAAGCAGATCTGAGCTGTGCTTCTGATGGAAACGGTTGGCGGAGAAATCGTGACGTGTATTTTTTAGGAGGGAGAGGTCCCGTGACTGTTGGTGGTACGGACGACGGAGCCATGGGTTGACTCATCCGCGATCTTCGACCTCCATATTCCCATCTAATAAGAGTTGCACGGTGAGTGGTAGGTAAATAGCTGAAAAGAAAAAAAGTAGAGGGAAATGAACGATGGCATTGAGGAAACGTACTAGTAAGAGGAAGACTTACAGCTATTATGAAGCAGCTTGGAAACAATGATGGAATGGAAGAATGCATCAAGCAAGCCAAGGAAGAATGAGAGACTATTAAAAAAGAGACATTTCTGTTTTTTTTAAGCAGAATTTCTATAATCCATTAAGAATTTATATAATTTCTTTTAATAAGCATAATTTCTATAATCATGTAAGAATTTGCTTATTTAGAATTAAATGAACTATTCAAAATTTTTATCTCAATTATTATTAAATTGGGAGGAGAAAGAGAAGGAAATGACTGGCATGGGTCTTTAATAAGAAAAGGGTCCCTGAACCTATAAGCTTGTTACTTTCTGTTACTTTACTTATATAAAGTGAAAAAAAAATTATAATATTTACACTCAAATTTAAATTAAACTCTAATATTTTAAAGTATTTAAAACTTATCCTTAAAGTATTTCAAAAACTATAATTTGAAAAAAAATTAAATTCTAACTTAAATTCAAATATAAACTCTTGATTCAATTAGTTTGCAGGAACATGAAATAGATTGCTTGGCAATTAGTTACTTGACTTCTTGAACATCTATGATCATATCATTTACTTGCACATTTTAGGTGTTATGTTTATATATATATATATATATATATATATGGAAGCAAGTAGAGGGTCACGGGGGAGCTATGTACCCCCCTCTCATACGGAGAGAGATAATTTTGTAAAGAAATCCATTAGGGAGTCAACAGTATTTTGGCTCCCTTAGTCAAGTGGGTTCCTACATGGGATTCACCCTTTTTAAAAATTTGAATTTTTTATTTTTTATTTTTATTTTTTTCAATTTTATCTTTATTCAAAGTTATTTTTGTCATTTTATATTATTTTTAATGCTTATTTGCATTTTTACACTTGAGTCATTTATAACTTTACAGATTTATCTTTGATTTATTCACATTTTTGCTCCTATCCTATTCCTAAAATTATAGTAAAAATCAGAGAGTGGCATGAAAGGCCACCAAAGTGTTGGCTTCATAATTTTTTTGTTTTGTAAATTTGTATCCCATTGGCCCCTTAGTTAAATTGTTTATAAATATATTAATTCCTTATCAAGTAATATGCTACAAATGCGTGTAATTGGTATGGTCAACTACTCAGGTTGGATTATTTAGAATCATCTCAAATCATGACTTATTTAAATAAAAAAAACCAATACTTGCATATGTAATGTAATGCTTCTACTATATTTTTTAATTCTCAATTTATAACAAATTCCTAATTCATATACTCTAATTCCTCAATTAATTCATAATTTTAATAAAAAATCTCAACTTCACAATTCTCCACAATTTCAATCTCATTCATTCAATACAATTAAATCATAAATTAAAATCAATTAACTCAATGTAAAGGATAATACTCATTAACTAAAATCTAAATAACTAATGTCAACAAATTCAATAATTAATCTAAAAATTTCATTAGTCTCAGTCATATTATAAAGAAGTCTAATACTTAAAATATAAAGATAACATATCCGAAAACCAACTCCTATGGCGTCTTACGACAAGATGACCCACCAAAATTATGTATCCAAACACAACTTGAAATCTAAAATTGTAAATATCTATTAACGTTCTCTTGAAATTTTTAATGAGTAAAGAATAAGCTGCTAACTCAATAAAAGAACTAAAATATAGTCATCATGCAACACTCATTTACATATACAAAATAGTATTTATACATATACATCATATCAAGAGATTATCCTATAGTGCAACACAGTTTCATCTTGTCATTTAAATAAATTACATTTATTTGTAAATCATTTATAATGAGTTGTTTTATTTTTAGTTCTTAGTTTATTTTTTTCTTAATTTTAAAGGCTCCGCTTAATCTAGTATAATTATACTCAATAGTCAATCGGCAAACAGACCACATAGGATACCTCTTTCTACTATAAGTACTTGAATATTTTCACTACTAGAATACCGAATCTCATTATAATAAAGTATACATGATATTTCCCACGACTAAACCCACTATCAAAATATTTCGACACGTATCAATTAATTAATGTAAATCTCATCTCATATCATGACCATCAAGTACACTCCACTTAGGCAAGCTTTTAACTAAATCCCCTTTATATTCCTTTTAACAATTAACAAGCTCATTATTATTATGTCAAGTAATTGTATCTCATCATCAATAGTCCATACAAAATCTCATTTACAACACACTCAAAATTTATATCCATATAAGATTATATCCATAAAGCAATTCTATCAATTTCTACAAATTATTCACATTTCCAAAATTTAGTAACTTATTATACAATACATCACAAATTCCATGAAATTCTCAAATTTTGCATAACATCATATTATTCACAAATTACATAAGACGCTTAATTCATTTTATTAATTCACATAAAATCATAATATTCATTTTTACACAAAATTCACATAATAAAATTTTTTAAATTTTTTTAAAATTAAAAAACATACGTATTATCATAATTTCACATAAAACACATAATAGGGTATATTCTAATTGACCTTTATTTGGTATTTGTGGAAAAGCTAAACATTATGTCCGAGCTAATGATCTTGTCTTCTGTTGAATTTTCCTTTAGACTTCCTCCTCTTTACCAAATCTTGTTATCTAGTTGTTTTGACTTTAGTTGATACAAATATAGATTATGTAGATATACTTTAGTGTCAAATTTTTTAATTTTTTAATCACGTTTCATTCATCAATCAGGAAATACCCCAATATAACAACAATTGTTATCGTGATTTTAGGCACAAACTGCAAGACAACTAATGTCCATGTACAATAAGCTTCAGTTCATTATCACTTAACTCATATACACCACCTCCACATGTCAACAACCCCTTCTTCATATGTTTCTTATTTGTATCTCTCTATCTTTATTTCAATTTTATTTTCTTCTCCTTCCTTTAATAATTATACTCTCATAACCCAAAATTTTATGTCACCAAGATCCAATGTATAAAACCATCCATTCTGATTCCTGCTAGGCATACCAACAATATAAATGATTATCATATTAGACTCTCTACCTTCCTTAATCATGTTAGCCACCAATGAGACTTTAATACTGCTATATGACCCAACCACAGCTGCTTGGCTCACTACTCACCACTATCGATTTTGGCTAGCATCCACCCTTATCTCCTATTTAAGTTTCCAACTAAATGCGATTAGATGCTACACATCACCAGCGATACGAGTACCGAACACCACCATATTTATGTTACTGGTAATAATTGTAACACCCCCAAATTTTCATTCCCAACTCCACGTGCTCTGAAATTTACATAAAATCTCAATCATAAATATTTCTCAAATCTCACTAACCCTAAATCACAATCAGCAATAATTAAACCATAATTCAAAGATTATAAAAAGTTTTAAAAACTTTACGATTTGACTGGCCCACCTATAATGATGTTGGAGCGAAAGCCAAGTATTGAATAATAATTAAACTTTATAGTTTAACTCCTAAAAATTTTATTTGGTAAGGGATAAACCGTTAACTCGATACGAATAATTAGAATGAAATCTTTTCACACAAGACATGTCCAAGAATAAATGAAGTATTTCAACATACCAATACCATACAACTTCTAATGTAATATACCCTTAATGAATAGAAATAACGTTGCAAACATGTATCTTTTATCATGTAACCACTCAACCATTATAAAATAAAACAAATTATGCGTATTTAATATATTATAGTTTTATACGAACTCTTATCTTTTTATTGAATTAAATTACAATGATTTTTATTCTCATTAGATGCTCACTTAACTTAGTAGAATTATATTAGATGATATACTAGCAAATAAATCATATAAAATACTTCATACTTATGGAAATATTCTAGGCATTCCCACTCCTAAAATGTCAGATCTCATCACAATAAATCATATAGGATACTTCCCACTATTAGAATCATTATGAGTATTTTCAATATTGGAATACCAAATATAAATCAGTATATATATCCCTAACAATTAGTCAATATCTCGTATAATATGTGATGACCATTGAATACTCTATCCTAAGCAAGCATCAAATTAGTTAAATATTTCCTTTCTTAATCAATCACAATTTACTTTATACAAAACTCATAAAATTACCATCATATTTCCATTTGCCAAACTTATGCATAATTCATACTATAAATCAACATCATGCTCTTATTATTCAAAATGACAATACATGTAAACATAAAATCACACTCGTGATCATTTCAGCACATAATCTCAAATATATTGACTTTGCAGTTCACATCATGTTATCATAAAATTTTTATAAAATTTAGAAATTTCAATTTTACACATAAAGTCATATTAAACATATAAAGCTCAAAAAATCACATTTAGGATACATTCTCACTATCAAATTATAAATAAGTATTCTATCATGAAAATCATGTGATATTCAACCATCATAATACGTAAAAAACAATCCATACATATGCAAGTACATCTTAATTACCACTTACTTAGTATTTGAAATGATAAAAACCTAAGTATTGATTGATAATACTTTACTTTCTTATCCCAACCTAAATGAATAAAATAGACTTTTGTTATTAAAAATAACAATATAAAATATTATGTTCTATTTCACTTCCTAATAACTTACATTATTTTATTACCATCTACCCATTTACTTCTTAATAATAATAGTAGTTGATTTGAGGGCCTCTTTGCAACCCCACACTCACATGGAGGTGAGCTCCATACACGAGGGGAAGAAAAGAGAGAGAAGAGAGAGGTATGGGCTCCTTATTATGTGTATAAAGGGCTCCCATAGAGTTCTTTTGTAAGGGCTCCCTACTTAAATCCATAATAATATTATACTTGTGTTAGTTCAAATTAGCTAATTTAAATCATTCATTGACATCCTTTTATTAATAATTTAATCATTCAATGCTTCCTACATCATATTTACCCTCACCTTTTTTCCTCTCTAAAATTCATTAACACCTTAGTGTCTGTTTGGATAGGTTTTTGGGAGGTTAATAAGCTCTTTTTTTATCAAAAATTTTTTTTAAAAAATAAGTATTTGACTATATAATTAAAAAGCACTTCTTTAATAAATATAGCTTTTTTAGTAGTCAAAATACAATTTTTTAAGAAGCCCAAATTTGAAGCTTCTAAAAAAAGCCTATTAAATGACTTTTTCAAGTGGAAGTTTCAAATCAATTAATGAACCTATTTTTAGTCCCTTTTGCCCTTATGTTTTTAACATAATGCCTGTAATACTCACATATCCATATATCTCTATAATAAATTATGCATTTAACATAATGATGCTCGGAAACTTATTGCAAATCTTCTTACATTACAATAAAATGCATCATTTATTATGTATTTAAAAATTTACTCAACTTGAATATTTATTTTGATATTTATATTTATATAATATTATTTTGTTATTTATATATATTTATATATTTATTTTACTTATGTTATAATCCATATAAAAGATTTGATTAGATATTTTCATTTATGTTTCATATGATTTAAAATTATATAATAATTAATATATTGTGCTTTTCATATTGTTTAAAATACTAAAATAATTTTTATTACAAAATAAAATATAGTTAAAATCAAAAGTACTTTTTATTTTTATATTACTAAACAATCTATGCTTTAAAACTCTTTTTTAAATGACAGTCAAACAGTTAACTGACTTTTTTAAAAAGTTTTTCTTAGAAAAAATTTACAGAAAGAAACTCTACTAACAAAAGTTGTACTTGTATAAGCTCACTCAAATAGATACTTAGTCTTATTTCTTGTTTGAAGTTAATTAAAATATAGCATCACAATAATGTGTCGAATTCCCATCACATGTGGATTATATATATTTTTCAACTTTACTCCTTGAACAATCTCAGAAATTCCCTCACCTTCTAAAATCTCAACACAACCTACGAAACATTGTTAGCAATTCACCAACTAAATTGACGAAATTATAGCTAAGTTATTAAACTGAAAAAGAATAGAATGGGAGTGCAGAATTGGCTGTTATGGTGGTTGAACAAGTGGCAACCCCCGTAAGGTGGGTGGTGGTCTCACTAAGGATGATAAGTAGTTGATGGTGGTAAAATTAGATGAAGAATACAATAATATAAGTGTATATGGAAGGGAAAATCTACACAACTAGAGTATTTATGCTTTAAAAAATGGAAAGAACACCAAAGAGATAGTTGACTGACAGTGAATGTATGGAGAAAAGAATGGGAATGACGGTTAAAGCTTCTCAACGGAGTTAGGACATGTTTGGGAACACTGCCCATTTTGTTTTTAGTTTTGGTTTTCATGGGCATATAATCCAAGGACTGCATCATGTTTGGTTTCATTTTGTTGTTGGCTGACTATGCTTGTGAGGAAAACAAAAACAAGAAAACGTTTCTGTTTTGTTGTTGCGTTGTAGACCAACAACGCTTGTGAGGAAAGCAAAAACAAAAAAGGGGTTTTGGATCAAAACATAACACAACAACATTAACACAATTCTCCTCCGTACTGATTCCGCCACGTGTTTGCTCCTACCTGCGACCCATAGGCTGTGCGTCGCGTCTTTTGCCTCGCGACCGATAAATCGCACCTTACCTCTCGTAAGTCGTAACCCATTGCTCACCTAAATGCAATAACTATGGAGACAATATTTAATATCTTAATCAAAGCTATTTCATAAGCAGCAATTACCAATAATTGCGGAGGTGGTTTAGAGAAGAAAAAGAAAAATGAAAGGAGTCAAAGGTTTAGAGAATGATGATTTAGAGAGGACAGCGACGGCTTGGAATAGAGGAAGAAAAGATTGAGGGTCCCTTGGAAGAGAAGGCAACGCAACGGCTAGGAGAGTTGAAATGAAGAGATTAAATGTTTTTAGGTCAGGGTTATAATAATTGGGTTGGGTTAAAATTATCTTAAACCTAAGCCCATAATTTTTATAGATGTTACATGTAATTGTCGGGAATTAATCCGTATATATTTTTTTAATTTTTTAAATATTAACGTAGTTTTTTAGAATAAAAGTGATATGATAATAATAAGAGTCAATATCTAATTACCCCCTGAATTTTCAACATTTATCAAATACCCTCCTGTGTTTTTAAAAATATCAAAGACCCCCTTGTATTTTAGCAAAATTATCAAATACTCCCCTGAAACTATTTAGGGCTGACTAGGCGCTGACGTGGCGGGTGTGCTGATGTGGCATGTGACTATGCTGACGTGGCGAGTTGACCGGATGACGTGGCAGATGACGTGGCAGTTACTGTGCAGGGGGTGTTTGATATAAATTAAAAATACAGGGGTGTATTTGATAAAAAATGAAAAATTCAGGGGGTTTTTTGAAAAAAATGAAAAACACAGGAAAATTTTTTAAAAAATGAAAAATACAGTGATTTTTTTAAAAAAAT
>JAOXYD010000007.1:16269682-16280032 GCA_028565735.1 Pinacopodium congolense
TTAGCTCGTTTAGCATCACATCTCGAGCTTGGAGTTGCTGTTCCACGGAAGAGATGCAGGTGGTGGACTGCCCATAGCGGATGAGTGGTGGGGGGTCTCTTCCATATAAGATTTTGAATGGTGTGAGCCTGGTGGAGGTGTGGAAAGCGGTGTTATACCAGTACTCGGCCCAAGGCAGCCACTGTGACCATGTGTGAGGTTTGGAGCTAGCGAAGCATCGGAGGTAGCATTCCAGACAGCGATTGACCACCTCCGTTTGACCATCCGTCTGAGGGTGGTAGGCAGTACTGCGCTTGAGTTGTGTTTGTTGTAAACGGAACAGTTCTGTCCAGAACTTACTCATGAAGATCTTATCACGATCAGATATGATGGATCTGGGGAAGCCGTGAAGCTTGATCACATTCTGCACAAAAAGGTCAGCAACAGTAATGGCCGTAAAGGGGTGTTTTAAGGCCAAGAAATGGCCGTACTTACTTAGTCGATCTACCACCACAAGGATTGAATCATATCCCCGAGACTTAGGAAGCCCTTCGATGAAGTCCATAGTGACATCATCCCAAACTTGGTTTGGGATTGGCAGGGTTTGGAGGAGACCGCCTGGAGACAACGTTAGGTGTTTGTTTTGTTGGCACACTGCACAAGCCTCCGTATACCTCTTAATATCTGTTTTCATGCCTACCCAGAAAACCTCAGCCCTTAGTCTCTTATAGGTTTTAAGGAATCCCGAATGCCCCCCGATTAAGCTGTCATGGAACTCAGTTAAAAGGAGCTGGACGTATGAAGAAGATTTGGGGACTACCAATCTGTTGTTATAATGGAGTGGCTCTTTGGGATTGGAATCGACCTGAGCTGCCAAATCTTCTAGGTTGAGTACCCGAGTGACTGTCAAGTGCAGTAATGCAGTAGCGTAGGGAACACGAGAGAGGGCATCAGCAGCCTTATTCTCCCCTCCAGGTTTGTATTCTATATCGAATTCAAATCCTAATAGTTTGGTGACCCACCTCTGGTGTTCTTCGGAAATAAGTCGTTGCTCCAACAGATGCTTAAGGCTCCTCTGATCAGTCCGGACCACAAACTTCCTCCCTAGTAAGTAGTGGCGCCATTTTTGAATAGCCAACACAATGGCCATCAGCTCCCTCTCATAAACAGACTTCAAGGTGGCTCTTCCTTTCAGAGCTAAGCTGAAATATGCTAGGGGCCGGTTTTGTTGCATCAATACCGCCCCTAAGCCCCTGCCTGACGCATCCGTTTCGAGGACGAACGTCTCTTCGAAATTTGGCAAAGCTAATTCTGGTACCTCCACCATTGCTTGCTTCAACCGGTTGAAGGCCGTAGTGGCCTCCTGATTCCATGCATAGGCGTCCTTTTTTAGTAAGTCCGTCAGGGGTGCCACAATTTTCCCATAGTCTCTCACGAATCTCCTGTAATAACCTGTGAGTCCCAAAAATCCGCGCAATTCTTTCGAGGTCTTGGGCTCCGGCCATTGAACCATCACTCGAATCTTTTCTGGGTCAGCCTGAACCCCTTCTGCTGTGATGACATGCCCCAAGTATGCTACTTGGCATTGAAAAAAACAACACTTCTTGAAGTTAGCATATAACTTATTCGCTCTAAGTAAGGTTAATACCTCCCTGAGATGCTGAATATGCTGAGCTTTGGATGCACTGAAGACCAGAATGTCGTCGAAGAATACCAGAACGCAGCGTCGTAACAGGGGCCTGAAGACGGAATTCATGACTGACTGGAAGGTTGCTGGGGCGTTTGACAAGCCGAATGGCATTACGAGAAACTCGTAGTGCCCCTCGTGAGTTCGAAAAGCCGTCTTGTGAACATCCTTAGTAGAGACTCTGATCTGATGGTATCCCGACTTCAGGTCCAGCTTGGTAAACACCACCGCACCGTGGAGTTCATCGAAAAGCTCATCTACCGTCGGGATTGGGAACCTATCTGGCACAGTTGCTCTGTTCAAGGCTCTGTAATCGACACAGAAACGCCAGCTTCCGTCCTTCTTCTTGACGAGCAATACAGGACTGGCAAAAGGGCTGACGCTCGGTTGAATTATTCCTGCTGCCAGCATCTCCCCTACCAATTTTTCTATCTCTGCCTTTTGTGCATATGGATAGCGGTATGGTCGTACACTGATAGGAGTAGTACCTGGTCGGAGGGTGATCGCGTGGGACTTCTCGCGTCAAGGTGGCAGCTCGGTTGGCTCGGTGAACACTTCCTTGAAGTCCTCTATCACCTCTTGTATCTCCGGAGGTACGGGGTCTGATGGTGAGCTGTCTGCCATGTCCATGCATCCCAGCTCCACCAACACACCGTGTTGTTCCTGCTGTAAGAGCCTTGACATCGCCTTCAGGGACACGACGCTTTTGCTTAAACTGGGGTCCCCTTTTAATAGCACTGGCTGACCAGCGACTCTTACAGACATCGTCAGTGTGTGCCAGTCGAAGGTTGTTCTCCCCAAGGAGAACAGCCATTTCAGACCCAGAATTACATCGGAGCTCCCAATCTTGAGCGGCAGGAAGTCCTCTATCACTGTTAGCCCCTGCAGCTGGAGCTTCACCCCTTTACAGATGCCATTCCCCTTGACAGTCATGCCTGTACCCATGACCACTCCATACTGTGCTGTTTCAGTGATCGGCAGTTGTAGCCTCTGGACTACTTCAGTGCCAATAAAATTGTGGGTGGCCCCACAATCGATTAACACCATCACTTCCAACCCGGCGATGTCACCCTTCATCTTCATGGTGTGGGGCGACGTCAACCCTACCACTGAGTTGAGGGACAGTTCCACCTCCCCAACCGATGCCAGAGGGGCTTCCAGGTCGCCTCGCTCCAACTCTTCGTTACCGTCGTCTTCGTCTTCGATCAACAGGACATTAAGTTCCTTGTTTTTGCATCGGTGCCCTACGTGGAACTTCTCATCGCAGCGGAAACACAACCCCTTCTCCCGCTTAGCCTGCAACTCCGATGCCGTTAGCCGCTTGAAGGTCGGCTGGTATGGGACAGCTCCGCCTGGGAAATTTCTGGAGGATTGAATCGGGTTAGGCGGAGCCTGGGTATGGATAGTGTGAGCTGGGTTTAGGGGCCGGGTGTTCATTTGTGTGGGGTAATGGGCCTTGTGGCCAGGGGTCCATGTAATGGGCCACACTGGTGTTGGAGGCCCTAGTTGAGTGGTTCTCCTGGATCTCCAAGACTCGGGCCCTCCAGCCTGGCCCAGCATCATGTTGCCTTCCTCAATACACTCAGCCATCTCCATGACATCCAGTAGGCCGGTGGTCTTCGTCTTCAGCAGCTCTCCCCTTATCCGTTCATCCAGGCCGTTGACGAATACTGCAGTTAGTGTTGCATCGTCCAGCTGTGGGATGGGAAAAGAGAGTGTCTCGAAGTCATTTCTATACTGCCGGACCGTTCCGTCTTGCTTAATGGAGAGGAATCGCTGGTGGAGGGTCCCTCTGTTTTTGGGAGAGAACCTTCGCAGCAACTGTATCTTCAGTTCTGCCCAGAGGGAGTAAGGTCGGCGTGCCTCTTCCCATTGAAGCCATGCCAGAGCTGCGCCCTGGAGGCATACAGCCACAGCCTCTAGCTTCTCCGATTATGACAGCTTGTTAATGGCAAAGTATCGCTCCACCCTAAAAACCCAGGCTAGTGGATCCTCCTCCCCGTCATAAGTGGGCATCTCCAGCCTTTGATCCTTCCAGTGGTAACAGCCCGAGTTGACACTATAGTGTTTCTCGGAACCCAGTGGTCCAACGGTGGCCGAGTTCTCTCCTTGGTCCGCAGCAGTTTTATGGCCACTGGTCTCATCCTCAACCGCCATCTTCCCTCTAGGTATCTGACCTTGAGTGATGATCCTCCAGGCATCATCAAATTTCTGGGCTAATTGTGATACTGTGGTTTCTAGGATATTGAGCTTATCCTTGATGATCGGCAGCTCTCCCTCCATACTCTCCACTCTAGCCTCCATTCTTGTCGATGGCATCTACTAGCTCTGATACCAAATTGTTAGGCTCCCAGCTAAAGAAATGAAAGATTCGATATATTTGATAAATGGGAGCTATACAACAGACCCCAGACACATTCGAGAGGTGCCTCCTTTCCACTACTAGAGTGTTATACCCAAATTTTCCATACCCTGCTACTAGGGGTCAGTCCTTAAAAACTAGCTCATTACCAGATTCCTAACAACCTAACTGAATCTGGTAATTCCCCCAAAACTGCCTCAACTGACAATAGTCAGACTAACAATTGATAATAAGAAGCCTGTAATTAAAAGGGAAGGCTTTAAGCTAAAAGCCTTTAATTCTTATTCCTATTTCTCCTGCTGTAAGTGAATCTTACTGGGGGCTTATCAAAATATTAAGCAATGTACAAAATTATTGATAAAATAGTGCAGATTACTAATTAGAGTCATCGCTCAACAAATTGTGAACTTCTGTTATTTTACTGAATAGTGATTCTAATGGGAAAGAATCTTAGCACAACCTGGCTCTGAGCAGGCAAAGAAACATAAGAAGTTCAAACTTAAATCCTACCAGAAGAGCTACAATAGCTTCTTACTAGTAGATGCACAAATTTAGATGCAACATTAGATAGATACACAGTTGATGGATTAAGGCTTTGAAAATATAAAGCAGTGGATCCTAGAACATGGAAGGCAAACCTTCACATCTCCATGATAACCAGCACTTATCATTGGGGTATTTGTGGATTCACAAACGATTTCCCCATCATGGGCACATCTGTCTCTTACAGACATGTCCAAGTAACTGTCTCAGCTAAATCCTGATTGAAGGTTGAAACGCTCTATCCATCCACCAGCTGTCCCTAGAATGGCAAAATTGCCACATGCGCTGATGGTACAGGCCTGATGTACAAAGCAAAATTCTTATGAGAGTTTGAATGAAATGACAAAAATAATAGTTTTAATCAAGTTCTGAATTTCAGCATTGGGAATGGCACAATCAAATAAACTGAAATATTGACCTTAACAGGTGTTGAATTTTCCGTGCATGGTCTCAAAATGTGTTCCCCAAGAACAAAATTTTGAAGCCTCCACACATAAGCCTGTGCAGTATCCACATGACATGTAACCACATTGCACCAATCACGCTCCCTGATTTCAGCTGGCATTTGAGCCGAAAATAAGTTAGTGATCAGTAAAGAAATAGAATAAATTTAAGTTTCCTCTAGCTCCTTGTCATGAAACATTGGGTGTCATACCATTCATGCCTGGGAATCAAGCCTGTGCAAAGTCAT
The DNA here is from genome assembly GCA_028565735.1 of Pinacopodium congolense. Lineage (NCBI taxonomy): Eukaryota > Viridiplantae > Streptophyta > Magnoliopsida > Malpighiales > Erythroxylaceae > Pinacopodium > Pinacopodium congolense. The sequence goes on from JAOXYD010000007.1 coordinate 16,274,945, forward strand.
TCAAGATTGAAAGCCTTTTCCCAAAACTAAGAAACCAAGTTTTTTTTGAACCGTACAGGAAATGATGTATAAAGTCTACTAATGACAGCATGTGCATTTCTCAAATAGGAGGCCAAAATATCAAAAAGTTACTATAAGTGTGATTTCATTTATCAAAGCATACCATAGCAAATAACCATAATTCAACTACTTCATGTTTTCACTATTCTTATATTAGAAGAATCAATTGTTTAAAAACATGGAAGAGTTTACTAGAGATAGATCGTACCACAATCAAATGCAATAACAGGCTTCAATTTCAACTCATCTTCCTGCAAATCAAACAAAAAAAGAAACTGAAGCAGATTCATAGACAAAAATCCTCAAAAAGAAGATGAAACATTGGCAAATGTCAAGTATCCTAGTAGGAATCATGTGAATTACAGTGGATGAGCAGTACCGTTATGAAGCCCATACACAAGATTCTCATTATATGGACCAGTAAATGTTCATCGGGCTTTTAAAAATAGGTCAATAAGTGAAAAAAATCATCAACCCAAGTACAGAGTTTAAAGCCATGAACAATTTATAAATGGTAGGCAATGAAACAACATTCATAGAACTTTGTTTGGATAAGTTGAATATGAGCATGAATAATTCCATTGCACCAAATCGGGAAAGGGCCAGCCTCTACATTCAATCATACCTTCATTTTCAGTTTCTTGGCTCGTTTGGACACATGACATTGGGAAAGTTCCCTACTTTGTTGATCCTGATTACATATGTGAGAAAAAAAGTGTATCACTAATAATATACAAGGTTAAAAAGCATCATCAATTAAAAGGCACTTAGATACACAGGTTCAACTCGGTTTAACGTATTTAACAATAACAGAAATAATCTCCAAGATGTGGTCTGTTTACATGTTGGGTAATGGTCACTGATGGATAAAGGATTCCATGTTGACAACAGAATTATTGGCATAACAGTATAGAGGAAGGAAGCCTCAATACAAAAATGATCAAAAGATTAGTAAATAAGATATGAAATTTCATTGTCCCTCTTAACTAACTTGCAGAACCGCGAATTAGTAAATTTGTCAAACCTGGACAACAGAGAACAGGCAAAAGGCACGATCCTGACCAACAGAAAGAATGTGCCTTCCATTTGCATAGAACCTAAAATAGATGGAATTTAGAATTATGTAAGCCCATCATTATATGCACAAAATTTCAATAGTAGAGTCCTTCAAATAAGTTAGAGCATTGGGAATACTATTCAAGACAAGCATTACCAACAAAAATAAGATTCTCACAGAAAATTTTTTCCCTAAGGTATAGAAACTGTAGGAAACATTGAAAAAATTGGTCTAAGTAGAAGAAAGGATGCTTGAATCACTTTACAGTGAAAGGAAAAGTTAGGCCTTTGCTAGATGCATATTTTCGATATAGATCTCAGATACAAGATCAACAGATGCAGAAAGATAGTACCTTATGCAAAGTGGAGGAGCACTGTGTCCACTTCGAAATCGTAGAAGGCGAGGATCTCCATCACTCGTATTGAAAATCCACATCTAAAAGAGAGAAAGGACAAGGGAAAAATAAAACGAGTGAGTTATATAATTAATGATGGTAAAAACTGGAACACTGAACCCAAATTCTAATCAATTGTATTTGTAACACATATAAAGAAACATTATTGATAAATTGTGTGCTTTCCATGCAATTATCTAGTAACAGGCTCAATGATAGAATTAGCAATTGGAAGCAACAGTAATGGTGCATTGATGAAGAAAATACATCTTAAATCTCTTTCGAATCAATTTAAAAAATTTACTGGAAGGCAAAAGCATATTAGGAATTTCTCTTACTTTAATTGAATTGTCAGCTGATGCACTCATTAACACAGGCTCGTTGGCAAAAAAGTGCAAAGAAACTATTGAACTATCATGAGCCTCTTTAATAACTGATTGAAGCCTTCTTTTCTCAAGATTCCAAATGCAAATGATGCCAGAGGAACCTCCAGATGCTAGAAGTGGCTGTCCATCTAAAAGGGAAGAAATCAAACGTAAGAACAAATTTTTGAAAGACCTCCTGATAAGCATCAAGAATAGCAGAACAAAGCTATCATTAAACAAGATCCAATAATCAAGAGAATTCGAAAAAGAAAACCCAAATAAAAGGAGGAGATGAATAATAGACCAAGTTTATGATGGCTTCGAGAAAACCCAAATAAAAGGAGGAGATGAATAATAGACCAAGTTTATGATGGCTTCGAGACACTAAGTACCTGTACTGAAAGACAAGGCAGTAACAGCTCCTCGAGTAGAATGAGCGAAGGTAACTACCTCTTCATTGTAGCGAATATTATGTACATGAATTTTTCCATCAGCACATCCAACACCAACAACATCTAATGCCGGTGACGACACACAACTGGTAATAGATGAATTCCAACCCTTAAATTCGTAAAGCTTTTTCTTAGTACTGATGTTCCAAAGCTGCAAAGTACCCTCCTGGTTCCCAAGAATAACCTGTTTACATGCTCCTTGTCAAACCGTGACTGAAACTAAGATTGCCACAATACCAATCATCGTTGCATTAAAGAAAAGGAAGTTACTTTGTTAAGGTAAGTATCGGGATGCATAATACATGAAGGGGTAAAATTATCGTCGAGCATGATGTGCCCAACAGTTTCACCATTCTGTTCAATTCCTTTAAAAGCCCAAGTGAAAAGATTGCCATTCGCATCAACACTGAGGATATGATCCCCAAACAACTCAGCGAATTAACCTATGCACTGTGTCCGCTCAACGTTGCAACCTATGAAAAGGAGACAACGCCTCGCACCATGTATGGGAACAACGACAACAACAACAAGAAGATTTTTGTTGTAATTTTAATATATTTGTATTGATTTTTGTGTTTTATCCTCGATTTTTATATTGTATTAGTATGTTGACTTTTTTAATTTTTGTGTTAAAAACAAAAACTAAAAACCTAAGCTATACCAAACAAGCTCAAATATTGATGTGGGATATAATTTTTAGTTGTAGTTTTAATATATTTATATTAATTTTTATGTTTTATCCTTAATTTCTACATTGTATTAATGTGTTACCTTTTTTAATTTCTGTTAAAAACTAAAATCTAAAATACTAACCACAACTAAAAGAAAAGTGGCTGTGTTGTGTAATGTGTAGTAAAAAGGGGTGAAAAGGTTATAATAAGCAACGGTTAAGTCAAAGTAAAATTCACATTAGTTAGTTATGGGTTTTAATTTTTTTTGTTATAGTTATTGTATTTTTGTATTGATTAGTATATTTTCTTTTTCGATTTTTGTACTGTATTAGTGTGTTTTCATTATTAATTTTTATATTTAAAAAATAAGAAATAAAAACTAAAAATTAAAGTGGAATTAAACATGCCTAAATTTGCTATGCGATGGTTTAATATCAATCATTGGATCTCGTGTATAAAAGGGACTCAACAAAAAAAAAAAAGAGTTGATTTCACCGACCATGTGATTTTCAGATTTTTCAAATACATTTTTGTGCTTCTAAAATTACACCGATTCTTCTTGTAATTTCATAAATTTTTCACTAGAATCTCTTGCTGTTGACTGTGATGACATGACAGCTGACATAATAAATAATGTGAGAAATATGATGACGTAGTACATGACGTGACACGTTGACATGGTGCTGACATAGTAAGTAGGGGGTTCAGTGAAATTTTTTAAAGTTTAGGGATATGTGTAATATTTTCAAATTTTAAGGGGTCTAGTGTAATTGTTTTACATTATGTATAATAATTTTTTATTTTTATTATTTTATTATTTTACTTACTACTTTAAAATAAAAGTAAACACTTTAAATTTTTTGGTATATATTGCATATACTTTAAAATTTTAGAAATATAAATAAAAAAATTTCTAAAATTTTTTAAGCATTTCAATGGAATACTTTTTACCTTTTAAATGCTTTAAAAATTTTCAAATGACTCAAAATATTTTTAATTTTTTTAAAGTCATAACATTTAAATATTAAATATGTTTTTAGTATTTTATAAATATTAAGGTCTTTTTTAAATTTTCGTACAAACGTTAAAGAATAACATATATATTTAACTTGCATATTTTTAATAAATTAATAATAATTTTAAATTAAATGAAAATTTTTATTTAGAATAATATTTTTATATTTTTAATTTATATTCTTGACTAATTATAATTTATCAAATTTTAAGTGGATTACATATCTTTTATTTATAATTTAAATTTATAATATTTTAAATTCAGAAAATTACCCCATCAATTAAATTACCTCTCAAAAATAATTATGAATAAAACTATTTTATGAATGCACATGGTAAATTTTTATATTTAAAACTAAAATTTCTAACAAAGATTTGAGAGACATGGTCAATATAAGTTATAAAAGTAGTAGGTGAAAATTTTTATTTGAATAAGTTATCAACAATAATCTAATAAATTAATGTCATTGAGGTTCATAAAAAAATAATATTCTTTTTTCATTATAATTTCAATTTTAGTAAAAACTATAATTTAACTATTAAAAAATAACTATTAGCAAGTTAGAAAATTAAATAATTTTTTAATATATGTTTTTAGCAATCAAGTTTACTTACTACTTTTATAACTTGATTGCTAAACAATCGTGAATTTGATTGCTAAAAACAGATATTAAAAATTATTTAATTTTTTAACTTGCTAATAGTCATTTTTTAATTGTTAAATTATAATTTTTACTAGAATTTGAAACTATAATAAAAAAGAATATTCATTCTCTTCTTATAATCTACAATGCCATTAGTCTATTAGGTTATTGTTGATACCTCATTCAAACAAAAATTTTCACTTACTACTTTTATAACTTATATTAATTGTGCCTCTCAAATCTTTGTTAGAAAATTTAGTTTTAGGTATCAAAATTTATCATGTCCATTCAAAAAATAGTGTTATTCATAATTAATTTTTAAGAGATAATTTAAATGATGGGGTAATTTTTTCAAATTTAAAATATTATAAATTTAAATCATAAATAAAAGACATGTAATCCACTTAAAATTTAATAAATTATAATTGGTT
>JAOXYD010000007.1:16280132-16295387 GCA_028565735.1 Pinacopodium congolense
ATAATATTATTAATTGATAATAATAATAATAAGTAGAAAATTAATAATAATAATAATAATAAATTAATAACAATATTAATAATATTATTATTATTATCAATAATATTAAAATTAGAAATAAAAAAAAAGAATAGCTATTTTTGGAATAGCTAAAAATGGGTGGGAATAAAGAATAGGTATTCCTTATTTTTAAGGAATACCTATTCTAAGAATAGTCATTCCATAATAATTTTCTTAACTAAACATAAGAATAACTATTCTTTGAGAATAACATAGCTATTCCCCAACCAAACGTACCATTAGTATATGCGGTTTACCCAATATTTCCCATTACTAAAAAGACAAGAGATGCCAAAAATAATGGGGCTGTCCAACTATCTGAAGCCAAATAAACTTTAAAAAACAATCATGGGAACAACATTATATTTGTTTGGTCATGTTATGCATGCAATGTCAGAACCGGAATTAAGATTTGATGAATTAAAGATAATGTTATGTAATATCATAGCCCAAATCAAATACGAGGCTAAATATGTATTTGTCTAAATGCTTTTGTGGTTAAAAAATAGAATATAGGCTTGAGATAAAAAGAGGGGACTAACATCATGACGACGAATAGCACCAGAATGGCTGAAGAAATGGTGGACAGATCGACAATGGTTTCTCCTGAGTGTCTGGAATTCATGCATTCAAACAGTACGCCAACTGTTTTCTGATAAATATTCAATCCACTCAATCCAACTGAGTTCCATTCCATTGAACAGAAAAGTATAAACTGAAGCAGTGTAAAACCAATGACAGTCACCACCAGAAGAGCGGAATGTAAGCTCGGTAACAAGTGAGGAAATCCAACTTCACTTGTACGATTTAACAGGTACCTGGACTCTGCCCTCTTGCAGAATTTTCCCAGAAACCAAATGGTAAATCGGAGACCAGAAGCAAACAGAGTGTTACCTAGAAGGATCTGAGGTATAAGGATTAGGAGTAGACCTGAGTTCTTCCTGAAAATCACCATGTTTTCATTTGTTGGTACAAAACCACAGTTGGCGAAGGTTGAGACGGTGGTGAAGGCAGAAAATGTTAACAAATTGATTCCCTTTCTCGTTAGCGCATTCCTGGCGCTTGAAATAAGGGCTACGTAAAGTGTAACCAAAGTGATTCCTAGGACGTGATTGATTACCAGATAACCCAAAACTACAAAACCCAAAAACCTTACCACCTCGTACTTCAAGAACTCTTCACCTCCTAGGTCTGAGGACAAGTAGGGGATGACGGCATTATCGTTTCTGTTTTCTAAATCTTCAATTGTGTAAGGCTTTGCTGCCCTAGATTCCCTGTCATCAACAACTTTACGGAAAGAATCAACTTCTTGGTCAACTTTTTTAGCGTTTTTTAGTTGATGCTTCCAGACTTGGAGGCCAACAGTGGAAGTGAAGACCTCCCCGCCTATGAACATTAAGACAGTCAATAATATGAGCTGGTAATTGGAGAAGACCTCCATTTCAACGGTGGACATGCTCGAGACGGTGGATGCAGAAACGGATGTGAAGAACAAATCCAAGTTCCCGGGAGAAACGGACTGGGTTCTGGGATTCAGTGCTTTTAAAATGACAAAACCAAGGAAAGAAACAGAGGCAAAGTAGCAAAGCTCAGTCAAGAATGGATTGGTTCGGAGAAAGAGGAAGCAAAGGGATCTAGCTGCCATGAGAAATGAAGAAGTACACAGAAGCTGCAGTTTCTTAAAAAAATAAACCATGTTAATCATCTAATCTACACACACTGAGAGTAGTGAGTTTCTGATCGACGCCATGGAAGAGTTGGGTGGGGAGGCTATTTATAGGAAGGCAGGAGATGCAGTGGATATATATGATGTCTGCCATGAAATGATCGAATCCTGCACCATGCATGTCATGGGCTACTTGCACAAGGATAACAATCGTGAATCATAGTCCTCATCGAAAATTATGAGTAACTATAGGAAGGAAGGATATATGATGTCTGCCATGAAATGATCGAATCCTGCACCGTGCATGTCATAGACTACTTGCACAAAGATAACAATCGTGAATCATAATCCTCATCGAAAAGTATGAGTAACTATTGATTGAATTCGCTAAAGCATCAGATTACATTACCCTCAAATAGCTATAATATGAAGAATATTAATGGAATTCACTAAAGCATCCAACTATATTACCCTCAATATGCTATCACGCGAAAAAATATTTAAAATATCTTTTATATATTAAAAAATAATTAATTAAATCCATATTTTACATTTTAATATTTGTATACAAATTTTTAAAGTGTTTTTTAACTTTTGAAAATATTAAAAAATTATAGTATTTGTAAGATATTAAGAAAGCATAACATAACACTAAAAAAATCTGAATATTTATAAAACATTCAACAACATTTAAGTTCTAAATTTTCAAATCAAATCCTAAAATAATATTTAGAATTATATAGAGTATTGTTGTGATATAGATTCAAACAAAAATTTGTTATATTAGCAACTATAGATATAAATGAAGAAAAAATAAATTTTCGTGAGTTTCAAAATTTTTTTAACCGCTTCTTGAATCTTTTTGTTTTTTTTAAACATTGTCAAATGGTAGATATTTGTGCAAAAATTAAAGATTAAAGCTTACCTTTTATCATAAATATCTTAAAATATTTATGAGTATTTTAAACATTCCTTCCTTATAATAATCATATAATAGCATCAAATTATATTCTTTTCACTAAATTACGATAAGAAATTGGTGCCTCTCACATATGTATCTATATATGTACATGTTAGTGTGTACGTGTGTATAATATATGAACCTTATTTTAAGAGGCTTAAGGCGCCACATAGCACATGTAATGGTTCTCCAATCATTGTTTTGTTTACAAAATCTCGTTACACTATGAGAAAAACCTTTTAGTTTGTCCCAAAAAAGAAAGTCAAAATTAAAAAATCTTTTTATTGCACTAAAAATCCTATGGTTCACACTCTTCTCTACTTTGCGGTTAGCCAATGATGGCGTAAATGTACCCACTCACAATTGAGGATTATATATAACACTATGTTATTTAACCATAATGTTAATGGATAATGATACAAATTGAAAAGAAAATCCAAGTGACAATATTATGAAACTGCAATTTGTGCTCTCATTCCTAATCATTAGGTCACTGCTCATGTTTATTTTAGGAATCCACCGTCAATTCAACTAATTGACTCAATAATTGATCCTCTCTAATCATGTTTCTATAGCCTATCTACCAAAGAACTATACTAATTGACTCGATAATTGATTATTAAATTTGTTAGTTTGCTTTTATAAGGGTTTAAATCTTGATAGGGACATCAATTTCACTATCTACTAATTGACTTAATGATTGATTACTAAATTCATTTAATTAAAAATTTACTTGAAGTGATGGTCATCTAGTTAAGTAGTATTATAGCCTATAATTTTACTATATATTATTAAAAGGAGGATGATTGTTGTGGACGAAGGTAATCATAATATTAAAAAATTAAATAATATATAATTTTAGCATTAAATGACATATATAAATCAAACTTTGTATTTTTTTGTTATAAACTAATAAATTTAACTTATTTTAATATAATTTTTTGCTACATATAAAAATTTATTAAATTTTTTTAAAAGAAAATTTCCAACGAGGACTATATGTCAATAACATATACATAGTATGCCTATATAATCTAAACTTAACTAATGAGATGACAGTATTAAACGAGTTAGACGAAACATCCGAATTTAGAAAAAACTTGCAAGTTTAAATTTGTGTTTGAGCCCAAGTCTATTTAGACTTAAATATTTGATTATGAACTCAAAGCATAAATTTAATTAAAATTAATTTATTTTGTTAAATTTCATGTTGATCCAATCTAAATTTGATTAATTCAACTTAATTAATTGAATTAAAAATTATTATATCAAAACTGATAAATTTTTAAGGGTTAATTATCCTACATCTTCTATAATTTGACCTTTTTCCATTTTATTCCTTATTTTTTATAAATTGTTATTTAATTTCTTGTATTTTTGTTTACTACTATTCAACCTCCACCTATTTTTTGGTTAAAAACTAAAAAATATAAAAAATAATATTGTTTCTATTTAAGATTTATTACGTGAAGTAACAATTGTTCTATTTGTGTTGCATCCTAAACGCCATTAACCTTCTAATTAGATAAAAAGACTGTCTTCATTATCACCACTATTATTTTCAAATTATATATCAAATTGTTTTTATTTCTTCATTGTTTTTTTTAAGGATTAATAAGGGAATAGTAGAATGATAATAAATGGAAAATATAAGAAGATAAGTAATATCCCTAAAAATAAAAAGACTAAAATTAAAGGAAGTAGTGTAAACCCAAATTTAAACACATAAATCAACTTTGAATCTAGATAAATTTATCATTTCTAATAAAATTTTAATTATTTATAGGTCACTTGATTATATATATATTTTTTAAAATATAAAATATAATTAAGAAGATATATTTAATTATATTTTTTTATTTATAAAATTAAAAATAGAAAAAATAAAAAAATTGTGTTCAAACAAGTGTTATAACAAATTTATTTATATTAATATAATTTATCAACTATTTTAAAACTGAATAAAAATGTTTTATTTTGCATTTAATTATTACTATTCAATTAAAATTTTATCACAATTTTTTAATTAATTAAAATTTTTATTTTTATTATAAATATCAATCGAACAAAATATATTTATGTTTTTTTAATAAGAAAAATAAGAGCAACTTAAAAAAAAGAAGGAAATGATGATCCCTCATTTAACGGAGAGTAAAACAAAATAAAATAAAGCAAAAGGGCAGAATCCGGCAACCGATGGAGTTCGTGTAGGGGCTAGGGATCGTAAGTGGGGCTGTAGTTGAGGAACTCGAAGTTAGGTAATAATCACCCTGTGTTCCACGGGCGACACCGTGCGTGAGGATGATTCAATAACGCACTCTCTCGCATTTGAGCGCCTTACCTATCAATCTTCTACTGGTCTATCCATCCTTTCGGAGACCCAAACATTTTCCACTTATCAATTATATTCTACCCAAGTCATGAACACTCGTAAGCAACCACTAACGCATTCCAACCTCCACTTTCACTACAAACACTCTGATTCCTGCAGATACTTGCGGTGGACTGCCAGGTAGACTTAACACCATTCTTTTCTTGAACACGATGTCTTTAATTTGGTCTCATAATTTTCTTTGGTTTTTGGGATTCTTGACAGGGAAAGCTTCCAATTCATGTACGGTAGGCCCTGGCATCACGTCGTTGATTTCTACTCCAATGTCGTCAATGCCCGTTTGTCTCTTGCCGACTTATTCCCTACTAAGGTGCACTGCACGCTCTTTTCTTTTTCTCGGGTTTTTATTTTTTCTGGTTAAAGTTTGAAACTTTGAGAATGCTTAGTGCGTATTGGTTGCCCAATAGATACCATCGCATGATTGATTTTAGTAGGGTATCGTGTTTCGTTGGGTGGGATAAATTTTGATGCCACACTGAAAGCATCTGTGGAAACAAAACTTGTACATGGCATGGATAAGAGTACTTGTCATTCTTGGACGCATAAGTAACCATTGTGGATAGAAGATATAAATTTCACAAAGATTCTGTTGAAGGTTTTCAATTTTTAGTGTAAAGTGCTCTGCCCATCAAATAAATAGATCATATCAAAACACTATTACTCACAATATTCTTTGGATAATTTCCTTGTAGCCAAATTTTGTTCATGACGAAGCTGTAACTCCAGAAATTATTGATAAAAATATATCAAACGGCATTTCAAGTGAAGTTAGATCTGGAAGGTGGGAAAGAGTAACATTCAAGATAATTCTCTCATATCATGGTCATTCATTTGATGGGTGGCAAAAACAGCCTGGTTTGAACACTGTGCAAGGGTAGGTTTGCTTGTCAAGTATACTGTAATTCGTCTTATGGAGCGATTGCAATAATGGATGTAATGCCTCACATCATACTATTTTGCGTACTTTGTAATTAGTTGCAAATTGGTTTCTAATGTAATGTATAATCCTGCCAGAAATATGTGGTCATTTTACTTATCTTTCACTGACCACACAATTTCATCAAGTGATTTTAAGTTTAAAGTAATTGATTCCCTTTTATTTCTTGCATAAAAATTACATTCCTATTGTCTTCAAATATTGATGGAGGTGGCCCTTTGACTCTTTTTGGTTCCACGCAATGCCTTTTGCCCTCTATTATACTCATTGCAGTTTTTCGGTAACTTGGACAACTGAAATTGAAACAGTGCTGGGGAATATGCATTTATGTTTCCATCTCTTTTCATTGTTAATGTTTCCTTTTGACTTCTTACAGCTTAGTGGAAAGATCTCTTGGTAGATTTGTTGATGAGAAGAAAGCTCAACTGCTAAAAGAAAAACACAAACCATTAGAAGGGTGTGCTGTTGTTGCAGGGCGTACCGACAAAGGAGTGTCAGCTCTTCGACAAGTTTGTTCTTTCTGTACGTTATTGCATATGTTCTCTGTGGTTCCTTTTCTGTCAAATTCTGTATACAAGTTCTTAGTCTTGCTTATGTTTGTTCAGCCCCTTAAGCTTCTAAAATATTTTTTTTGTTTGATTGGTGAAGCTTTTTCATAATGAATTTATCACTCCTGTGTACAACGCTGATCATGAAATAAAAACTGATTAATTTGTGATTGGATTCATGTAGGTACTGAATAATAGTGATTTGGTTAATTAGAAATGTTTTTTTGTTTGATTCATTAATCTCAAGAGGATTTTATGTATTGGTTGGATAACATTAAGCAAATTCAATTCAGATACGTGGAGAAAAGATGTTAATTCTCAAGATATTGAAGACTCTATAAACAATGCAGTGCCAGGAAAAATCAGAGTTGTTTCTGTTTCTGAGGTGTCAACTTTGAAACTTATGAATGAGCAATTTCTTTCTTAATTCATAGGACTACATGTTCATTAAAATGTCACTTTATGTCTGCTGATAAGATATGTACTAATTTTAGGTGTCACGTGTATTCCATCCTAATTTTTCTGCCAAGTGGAGACGCTATTTATATATTTTCCCTATTAATGAAGGAGAAAATAGGGAGCAAAGCTTTGAAACAGAGGAGAATATTGAAGACTTTAGTTCGGATGAGAATTTAAATGAGCAAGAAAATGAATCTGGGGAAATCATCAGTGGAGAGAATATTGAGTATCTAATCAGCAGCAAGGAAGATGAGCTTGAAGGCTCAAGGAAACCTTCAAGTTTCAATGTATCTAGGGTTAATAAGCTTTTACAACAACTGGAAGGAAAGTTGCTATCATACAAAATGTTTGCTCGTGATACCAAAGCTTCAAGAAATGTGTAAGACTTCAGACAGATATACCATATCTATAATCTATCTTTATGTTCTCTTTTGGCTATAGAATTGGATGTTTTTCTTAGTTTGTATTCAAATTTAACTGATGGTCCTTAGAATATGGTCATATATTAGCTTCTTCGAATGTGGTCATTTATTAGCTTCTGAAATTACATCTTGTTTAGTATTTTCTGCTAGTGGGAAAACTGACTTTTGTGAATATCTGTGCTCTACAATAGATAAGTTGAACAAGATATATCGAAAAGTCTTCATTCTACCTATGATCTGGATAAATTTTTTGGTAGGAGTGATGTCTGTTTCTGGTGCTAAATTGTGCTTCTGATGCTCCACTTTGTGAGCTCTGACTCAAGCCATGAACTTTGGACTTTGGAATGAATCTAAACTTCAGATCTTGAGAGTCATATCTTGTTGTGCCTTGTGCATATGATCAAATTTTGTGCTTGGTGGCGATTTCCCTGTTGCTTCGTTTTTCTGAACGATGGGTTCTTAATGTTTATTTTCATGTTTTTCATGTTCTGGTAATCTGACTTCACTCTCCTGGACTTCATAAGTTGGTTAGAGCTAAAAAGTGAAGCTTGGATTCTTTATTCTTCTTGGAATCCTCTAGAAAATGGTTATTTCAGTGAAATATTTGGTTATCAGTGACGGCTGAAATGATAATATACATTCCTGAATTTGGTTTCTAAAAGTATGTCCTTTTGTTTCAGAGGTCCCCCAACAGAATGCTTTGTTTATCATGCTCGAGCGGCAGAAGCCAGATTACCATGCTCCGTAGTAATTTCTCTCTTTCTCATTCTTGCTTGTAATCTTTGCCATCTTCTTTTATTATTTCTGTCTAGGCATAAATATGCCTCAATATCTTTTCCCCTGGGACCGTAATTTTCTGGATTTGGTGGGTTGTTGATATTGATGAAACCATGTTCACCTCTATTGCCATGCAACATGCACGTTAACCCTCATAGAATACTATTCCTGTAGGTTCATGAGGAAGGAAGAATGGTTATGTGCGTGGAGCTGATTGCTAATAGGTTCTTGCGCAAGGTCAAATATTTGTTCACTACTTTATGATCACATTTGCATATATGCTGACTCACTGATATTTTTCTCTCCATAACTCACTGATATTTTTCTCGACATAACTCCCGACATCATCAGACTGCCACTAACTACAGCTTATCCCAAATGTTTCTTTTCTTTGTTAAGCTTTCTGAATTCCGCTAAATCTGTAACAGATGGTTCGGGTTCTTGTGGCAACTTCTATAAGGGAAGCAGCTGCAGGTGCAAAAGATGATGCATTGCTGAAGCTTATGGATGCTACATGTAGACGTGCCACAGCTCCCCCAGCACCCCCAGAAGGACTATGCCTTGTTGATGTGGGATATACTGAATTTGATCCAAAAAACTGCCTAATCCCTTAATCATTTATTGCTGTTCATAAGGATCTGCAGCTCAAGGGGAAGCCGCAACAGTCAATGGATTGAATTTGAGAATTCCAACTTGTAAGTCTTTAATTAAACTCTCGCCAGATATCATACAAATTAGGAAGGAGGGTTTTATTGCATGGAATATCTGGAGGGGAAAAGTATGGTACCGAAAATTGCCCCACCAATAACTAGGTGTATGATACAGATAATGTGATGATTTGCATTAGACAGGTTTCAACAACTATTGATGGATGAACTGTCATTAGTTGATATTTGGATTGAACTGCCCTTGATTTTGATAGTCAAGTCTGTTTAGACAGGTTGCAGGGAACATTCATTTCCTGCTTCCAAATTTCAATTCTAGAACCCACTTCTTCCTTTTTTGAGTTCAAATTCTAATTACCATAATAAGTTAAGTTCTGTTTGTTCTCAACTTTTTTTTTGTTTTTAATTTAAAAAATAGAGAAATAAAAGAAGAAAATATATTTAGTTGTATTTTTTATAAAATCAAGAAAAATAAAAAATAAAAAATTCTGTTTCTCTATATTTTAAAAACAAGTTTTATAAATACATTTTTATATTAAATAATTGACACAATCTATTAATTAATATGCATTTTTAAATTTATAAGATTATTTTAGTTTAAGAATTTAAATTTATTTTATATTTAATTGTCATTGTTAAATTATTTTTACTATGAATTTTAATTAAATAAAATTTATTATTTTTATTATAAATTTTAATTAAACAATCATTTTTAAGAAAAAATATAAAAAGAAAAAAGAAAAATTACCAAAAAACAGGAGCTGAACAGAATAAGTTATTGTTTTGCATGAAAAATTTAAGGAATAACATTGTTTCAAGATGTATGTTCTATAAAGATCTAATTCATTTACATTAAAAAAAAATCTAATTCATTCACTGATGTGAAGCCAGTTTCTTTCCTCGTGGGGTTGACGATAGTTTAGGCCTGTTTGGTTTGGTTGCGTTTATATTTTTTGTTTTTTGTTTTTATTTTCAAAAAATAGAGAAATAAAGGAGAAAAAGTGTGTTTGTTTATGTTTTTTGTTTTCAAAATCAGAGAAATATAAATATTTCTGTTTTGAAAATCAGAGAAATATAAACAGAAACACGGAAACAATAAAATGATATTTTTATGTATTTTGAAAACAGATTTTATAAATAGATTCTTTTTATAATGAATAATAAATGTAAACTATTGATTAATAATATATTTTAAAGGTGTATAAGAATTTTTTAATTAAATAATTTAAATTTATTTTAAATTGGATTATCATTATTAAATTATATATATTTTTATAAATTTTAACTAAATACTTTTTTATTTTTTTATTACAAATATTAGCTAAACATATTTTTATTTTTTTTATAAAAAAAAAAAAAATAGAAGTACAATTAAACAGCCCTTTAGTTCATCAGTCATGCAGGTCTACGTCGAAAAGGCAAACCGTTTTTTATATGAATCTGTCGTACATTTTTCTTCCAATATGTAGTAATAATAATAATAATAATAATAATAATAATAGACGAGAAAGGATCGATAAATAAGTAGAAATCATATGAAGTGATTCCGAAGGCAAGCCATAAATCTCTCAAAAACGATAATAAAAAAAGAAATAAATAAATAACAAAGGAAGTTGTCAACTTTTCACACAAATGCACCGTCTTCTCCAGTTGTGAGGGAGAAACAACCTTGACGTCGTACCCTATTCTTAGTACACAAACACCCTCTCTTCTCCTCTCTGACTTTCTCTCTCTTGCCTAATTTTCTCTATCTTTTTCTCTATGCCATCAAAATTTCACAATCTCCCTTACCTTTCTCTCTATCCGCCACAACCCCAAAAGCACCCATTTCCTGCAATTACTATAGTCCACATTGAGCACCGTCATGCCTGTAAAGGGCGCGCACGCCGCCCCATTAGTGCGCGTACCACCCTACGACACCACCATGACAATAATGGCTTTCAAAGACAGGAACTTTTTGTCCCTCCTCGTCGTCTTCCTCGTTTTTTCTCTCCATTTTGTTGTCTCTGCTGGTCTGACAAACTCCGAGATCCTCCTTAAGTTCAAGGATTCATTGTCCGATTCATCGGCATTAGCTAGTTGGAGTGAAAAGACTGCACCTTGCAATGGAGATGTTGCCAATTGGGTGGGTGTGCGTTGTACCAACAATTTGATTTGGGGTTTACAGCTTGAGAGTATGGGATTGTCAGGGAATTTGGACGTGCAAATACTTAAGAATTTGCCCATTTTGCGAATTCTGAGCTTCAGGAACAATACCCTCGACGGTCCTTTGCCGGTGTTCAAGGAACTGGGTGCATTGAGATCAATTTATTTGTCTAACAACCGCTTCTCCGGGGAGATTACCGGCGATGCTTTTGAGGGCATGCTAAGGTTGAAGAAATTGTATTTGGCAAACAATGAGCTCAAAGGTGGCATTCCTTCGTCGTTAGCTTCCTTGCCAAAGCTTCTGGTGTTAAGGCTCGAGGGGAACCAATTTACTGGGCGGCTGCCGGATTTTGGTCAGAAGTTTATATCTTTTAATGTGTCAGATAATGCGTTGGAGGGACAAATTCCGGCGAACCTTAGCAAACTGAATTCGACCTCCTTTTTTGGTTAGTCTTCACATCCTTCCTTTAGGTATCATATGATTCATGTAAGCCTACACAGTATTGTTGAGCAGTGGGTTCCAAGGAACTAATCTTCATGATCTAAGCTAGCATGAGATTCTCTGAAGCTAGCTAAAACATATATAAAGCTTTTAGCTGTTGATTAATGCCCAACACCTAGAAGAAATCATGTTTCCACTGCTTACTCAACTTCATACTTGGTTGATTGTTGATGATGATGGCCACGGGCTTCCATTAACAATGTCCTTAAAAAAATGCATTCTAATATTACTGCCACTGACTGCTCAATCTAGAAAAGTGTTAATGTTATTTAGTTGTGACTTTGTGCATAAAAATACAGGCAATTGGTACTCATATCGTATTTGATTATTGTAATATCCGCCATTTATGCTGTTGATTAGGTAACAATGGCCTATGTGGAGAACCATTGAAGGAATGCCCCAAATTATCCAGTTCTACGAACCCTGAGTTATCCAAGTCTACAAACGCTGAGTTGTCTGGCTCTAAGGACCCCGATTCATCCGGCTCTAAGAAACCTTCAACGGCTAGTATCGTTGTTGTGGCTATAGTTGTTGTGGCAGCTCTAGTTGCTATAATTGCAGCTGGGGCAATTCTTCTCCGTCGAAGGAATCGAACACCTGAATCAATAGAAGCACCAGCACCATCAAACTTCCAGAAGAAAACAGGCTTAAAGGAAACAGAGCAAGGGTCACATCTCTCGCCTGACCTCACAGGAAGTGGCAGGAGAGTCGAGACCTCGAAGTTGTCATTTGTAAGGGATGATAGGGAGCGATTTGATTTGCCAGATCTGTTAAAGGCCTCAGCTGAAATATTGGGTAGTGGAAGCTTTGGGTCTTCTTACAAGGCTGCCCTCTCAACTGGAGCTATGATGGTAGTGAAGAGGTTTAAGCAAATGAACAATGTTGGCCGAGAAGAATTTCAGGAGCATATGAGGAGGCTAGGAAGGTTGGCGCACCCTAATGTGCTTCCGCTTGTCGCGTATTATTACAGGAAGGACGAGAAGCTCTTGGTCACTGACCATGTTCAGAGAGGAAGCTTGGCAGTTCATCTTCACGGTAATGTTTCTTATACTGTTGATGTTCGGGCCGAATTTTAGATAACCTATATTGAAATTATCAACTTTAATATTTTGTTTCACTATCTCATGCTTGAATCAATATCATACCGAAACTTTAAAGCATATCTTGCTACAATTGTGTGTATTTCTTTCAGGTCATCAGTCTCTAGGCCAACCGAGTCTTGATTGGTCAACTCGGCTGAAGATCATTAAGGGAGTGGCCAAGGGTCTTGCATATCTCTTCAAGGAGCTTCCCAGTATAGTTGCAGCACATGGCCACCTTAAATCCTCAAATGTTCTTCTCAACGATTCCTATGAGCCACTTCTCGCAGACTATGCACTGATTCCTGTGATCAACCAAGAGAATGCTCACGAGCTGATGGTGGCCTACAAGTCCCCTGAATACTTGCAACATGGCAGGATCACGAAAAAGACAGATGTATGGAGTCTTGGGATATTGATTCTTGAGGTCTTAACTGGAAAGTTCCCTGCAAACTTTCTGCAACAAGGGAAGGGCAAAGGGGAAGAGGACCTGGCAAATTGGGTCAATTCTATCCCTCCTGAAGAATGGACGGAGAAAGTATTCGAGCAGGGGATTGCAGGAACAAAGGGCAGTCATGGTGAAATGACCAATCTGTTGAAGATTGGTTTGCAATGTTGTGAAGGGGACGTGGAGAAAAGATTAGACTTGAAGGAGGCTGTTGAGAGGATTGAAGAGCTAAAGGAGAAAGACCATGATGATGAATTTTTCTCTTCATATGCTAGTGAAGTGGATGTAAGGTCTTCAAGAGGAAAATCTGAGGATTTCGACTTCTGAAATGTTGGTATATAGCAAAAACGGACCTATAATCTACGTAAGGGATTTAAAATGTACATGATGATTATGGGATTTGATAATATGCCTATTTACAGAAATTTTTTCTTTGTAAATGTTGGGGGTTTAGAAAATGGGGTTTTGTCTCCCACCTAGTTTTATTTCTCTAACAAGATCTAGGACTTTAGGCTTGCATGACTTCTGATTTCCGATCCTCCGCCTGTCTTACTCGTTTTTTCCTGCTATGGCGTTTTAACTGCATAGTTAGCAGTTACCTGGAAACCAAAAATAGCACGTCAGACAAGTAAAATCTAAAAACCTGTCTCAAAACTTGTACAATTGCTAGTGCATAATTGAAGATCTGCAATTCCTGCCCCTGCAGCAAAATTTTTAGTAACTTAGTTTTAGCAGATTACAAGGATCAAGGACATCTGGCAGCTGAGTGGGAGACAGAAAGCAGACTTAGTGCAATAAGCAGAAAACAGACAAATCAAGGCTTATGATTGTATTTAGTTATGACTAACTAAGAAATTGTTAAAGATGAAAGCTTGAGATGATGGCTTTAAAGTTTCCTATTTTACAATTACAAATACAATCTTAAAGCCAAGGAAGATAATTAAAAAGATGAGGAGAAGTTTAAGTGTTCAATTAGATTAAGAGAAATTTTATTTGCAGTAACTTATTATTAAATCAAATTCAGAGATAGATTGAATAAACGAGATAAGTCATTTTTATAATTTTACTTTTTTAAAAAAATTTATAAAAGATACCTCACACTTTTAACAAATTTTTTATACCACTCACTTTTACAAATGCTCTCACTTCTCTCTCTCTCTCTCTCTCTTATACTCTTTGTTTCTTCTTTTAATAGATAATTAAATGCTTAAATGCCACACCTATTTATAGATAAGGAGTTACTCTTAAAACAAGACATATGTTTAGTTGTTCATATTTACTCCATACTCACTATACACACAACTTATATACTTACTCCATATTCACCACACACAACACTTGGTAATTAAGTAGGTTAACAATTTCACACTCTTTTACAACTACTACATTAAAACTTGATGATGAATTTTAACACCCCCCCTCATCATCAACTTTCTTCTTTAATGTCATTCTTAAGATCAGGCCAAGTTGATTTCGAATGAAATGATAATGGACTTCAACATGCTTCGTCCTTGCATGAAATACAGGATTCTCTGCCAAGCGTATTGCTAACTAATTATCACAATACAACTTCACTCTTGAGTCAACTGACTGTTGCAAATCTTGGAACAATTGCACTAACCAAGCACATTCTTGAGCCGCCATAGCTGCTGTCATGTATTCTGCTTCTGTACTGGATAATGATACTGTTAGTTGCCTTTTACTACACTATGAGACAATATCTGAACCAAAACGAAACATATAACACAGTCACCAGCATAATCCGCATCACAGTATCCAATAATTTCACATGAGACTCCATTGTTATATAAAAGACCATAATCAATGATATTCTTCATGTACCTTAATATTTGCTTGGTTGCTTCCAAATGCTATTTTTTGAGTTTCTGCATATAGCGACTAGCAACTCCAATAACGTACGATATATCAGGTCGTGTCAACGTGAGATAGATCAAGCTACTAACCAAATGCTTGTGCATTGTTGCATCCTTCAAGTTTTTTCCTTCTACTAGACCCAGTTGAGCATTAGGATCTATTAGTGTCGAGATAGGCTTGCAATACAACATCCAATACTTCTCCAACAAATCTTGAGCATACTTATGTTGACATAAGAAAAGTTCAACCTTTAAACCCAATAAGTGCTTTAACTCCCCAAGTTGCTTCATTTGAAAGCGTATTGAAAGAATACTTTTTG
>JAOXYD010000007.1:16306275-16319734 GCA_028565735.1 Pinacopodium congolense
GAAAAGTGGTTTTGCAGTGAAGAGTGCCGTGAAAAACAAATGAGAAGCGATGGCTACACCGATAATGATTGTTTTGCGGTGAAGAGTGTCGGGAAAAACAAATAAGAAGCGATGGCTACACAGCTCTTTTTGCCATTCTTTATTATATAGAATGGATTTAATTCATTGACATCTTATTATTGTCATATTTATTAGTTTTTACGTATATCAGCATTTTAGTCATTGATTCATGGTTAAATAGGTTAGATTTAACCCAATAAATAAATTTGGCTGGATTGTACCTTCTGATTAACTATATGTTAAACAGTCATAAGATTTATTGCTTTTGGCTTACTTGTTTTTATTTTTTTAATTAAATCTCCGTTAATTAGATAACTACTTAGTAGTTATTTCTAACTTGTGGATTATTTATTGTTGTGTAAGAATTTATTCAAAGAATTCATTCTTTCAACTTATTATTCGACCAATTTATTTATTTTTATCAAATTTTGCTTACAGTATAAAATGGTTTTACGAGATTAAAAATAAGAAATAGTAAACAAAACTAACTAGATCCTAAATTTTGAGATCATAATTATCAATAAATAATAAATATCTATTCTTCTCAAATGAATTTCATTTAACATGATTACGTATATTAATATACACTAATTTAAGTGATTGTAAAACTTGATAAAGAAACTCTTTTAAATTATATATTTTCTTCATAAATTTGATTAGGATAACTTATAAAAGACAAAGTATACACTATCTTTTTCTTAGATAATAAGTCTAATCCATCAAAATTCAAGGGATCCATCTTAAGACGTCATAGCTACGATGAATTAGTAATAATAGGCTTCAAACAATTGGGACTATCTTTACTTATTTTCATTATAAGCATCTTCTTTTTCAATATTAACACTTTTGTTATCAATTTCCTTTATTTATTTCTCGTAACCAAGTCGCTCTTACTCATCTTTATCTCATACTCTTTTTCTAAAAGTTACTTAATAGGCGGAAATATGATATTTATGCAATATAAAATGATAATCTCCATTATTCAATTTAGTCAACATTTGTCTTTTACCTATAATTGAAACTTTAGTTTCATTACTAAAAGAAGTACTACCTTCAATAGATTTATCAATACTATAAAACAAATCCTTATTAGCCGTCATATGATCGCTAAGTCCTAAGTTGAGACACCAAAACTCCTACCTCTAATCATCATTACAAGTCAATAATAAAAATAAATCTTTCATCTTCTTTAACTTCAACACAATTTACTTTTTTCGACTTATTTTAATTTCATATATAATATGTTGCATAATAATCAAATCTTTAATAATTATAACATTGGAAAAAATTACATAATATGCAACTGGTGGACATTCATAGCCACCCTTGTGTAAATCAAGGGGTATTTTAATAATTACCCCTTGTTTTATTAAGAGATGGCTATAAATACTCACGAGTACATACCATGTACTATAATCAAAATTTGAAATTAACAATCGAAAATGAACATGTTCTATCATCTCTCCATATTTCTTTGACTGATTTACTATAATCAAAACTCTATTAAAATACTCTTAAATAGATTTTGACAGAAATATGTTTATAAGTCAAATGCGTTGGTGCTTGTGGTTGGCGGAGAGATGCACAATCAAACAGAAAAATCAGGTTGATTTTATTTCTATACACAAGCCCTTTGATAGAATGTCTCAAAAGAAATATTAGGACAGGAAGGTAAAAAAACCACGCTTTGATACCACTATATTAGATAGTAAAAAATAGACATACACATAGAAGAAACAAAACACAGTTACTGGGAAGTTATAAGATATTTTTATTATTGAATAATTAATGTCAATCATAAATTAAAGAGTAGTTTAATATTGTTGTGAGTTGTGATTTTTAGTTGTAATTTTGATATATTTATATTAATTTTTGTGTTTTATCCTCAATTTTTGTACTGTATTAATGTGTTATCTTTTTTAATTTCTGTGTTAAAAATTAAAACTGAAAATACAAATCCTACCAAACAACCCCTAAAGAATATGCCTGTATACATATAGGCTTACAATTAAACTATCTAATATTTGATATAAACTAAAATTTTAATTAAGACTTTAAATTCTATTTCTATTTAATTATTATAATTTAAACATAATTTTATCTTAAAATAAACAATTGAAAACCTTGGCCAACGTAAAATCAGTACCATATTTTATGTAAACGAGGATCCAGCTAGTCGCTAATTACGGTCTGCACGCAAAAGTCAACGGATAAGATATTCGGACTTTTACTTGCCGTGCCTCCTCTTCCCACCCGCATCTACTCTTGCTATCAATCTCAATCCTATAAATACCCTACGCCATCTCCACATAGATCATATCACATCATATTTTCTCATTTGCGAGTTCTTAAACACTTCACGACCGAGTCTAGTTTTTCTTTTTAATACATGTCAAAGGCCGCGCCATGTCTAAAATGATGGGAAGCTTAGTTTTCATTGCATGGCTACTTGCCATGACAACCATATCCGCTGAAGCCGCGAACTCTGCAGTTCTAGACACAAAAGGACGAGCTGTTCGCAGTGGCGTGGAATACTATATTGTACCAGCTGCAACCGATATCGCCGGTGGTTTGACACTCATTAATCGCAACAATTCGTGCCCTCTCTACGTCGGTCAGGAACCTCTCGCAGAAGTGGTATCACAAGGCTATCCAGTGATATTTAAGCCATATGCTGCCGGAGAGACCATTGTGAGGGAGTCCAGAGACCAAACTATTACGTTTCAAGCAGCCACTACTTGCATTCAGTCAACTTCCTGGAGCGTTGGCGAAGAGGACCCTCAGACAAGGAGGAGGTTTGTGGTGACAGGGGGAAGAGCATCTTACTTCAGGATTAATAAACTTGGAAATGGAATCTATAACATCGCATTTTGCCCCACTGAGGCTTGTCCAATTTGCAGGTTCAGGTGTGGAGATGCAGGCATTTTGGTTGAGAATGGAAAGAGGTTGGTGGCCTTGGATGGCCCTGCTTTCCCTTTCGCATTCAGGAGAGTCAACTAATTACTCTTCATATAATCATAACCAATAAAATGGCCATAATTGGTCTTTCTTTGTGTAAGAAGTTGATAGCACCATTCACTACATATGCATTTCAATAAGGCAATTCAATTATTATTTACTAGTGTCTTAGAAGGGCTTCAACTTCTTGTTACTACAAATAAACAAAAGGAGATGGTAGTATATATGTAGAATCCTTCTACATAGCCATGAAAACTTTTTTACACAATTTCCCTGGAAGAAGAAAAATAAAGAGTACTACTTAAACCTGAAAATGAAAACTCTGTTCAAAGGTATAAAATAGAGAGAGCCTACACATATACAACAGAGACTAGGCGATACAGATTTCCTGCTTTCTACATTCCCATCTAAAACTAAACAGCCAAGAGAGAAATACGAAAAAAGAGCAGTTGAATATGAATATAACAACCGCATCAAGTCGATAAATCAGAGGTATACAACAAATTGCAATCTTAACTTAGCTAAGATTAATCCCTGGAATAACTTGGCACATGTGAAGGAATTGGTATGAGGCCAGAATGTTTCTTCTTGTCTGTCGTGCAATTTGAACTGGGCCAACCTACCAAGAAGAGCTCTTAACTGCTATACAACAAGTTGTGACTTAGCCTACTCGTTCCTACAGCTAGTCAGCTGACCAGAAAATTTTTGGATTGCCTGCTAATTTATGTAAATCCGCAACTCAAAAACGTATAGTATGCAGACCATACACCCTATGAACAGTTGTCCTAAACGATATAAGGCCACAACACGTGAAGACTCACTAGCATTTGGTAGACCAGACTACGGATTACCATTATCAGAACTGCTGCATGCTTGATTTGGAAGGAAAGCATTGCCAAAATCCAAGCTCATCTGCTGGACCTCTTGAGGGGATAGGATCTTGATGTAGCGAACACAATTCACAAATACCCTGATTATCCAAAGCCACAAGAGACTAGGGTAAGCATAATGAAGCCATTTCCATTGGTTAAGATCTTTCAGAACCTTCCCATATGTACACAAAGATTCTAGAGATATGGATGAGATATTAAATATACTAGTAGTAAGGAACTTACTCCCAAGGTTCGTCCCCTACTAGCAAGACATCATTTTCATCATCCACATACACAATTTTATATCCTATTCTTTGCCCATCTTCCAACTGTCCCTCTATACCGAATCTTCGAGCTAGATCATGTTTAAGCTGATGGTAACCAGAATAACGAGTGATATCAATTGACCTTCCAACAGCTCCACGTTTGTATACCTGAAGATAATATGAGCAATTTAGTATGTACGTGGACATACCTGTAACTAAGAAGTATATATGTTGATTTGCGTCCAGGGACAGAACTCCCATAGACTAGCACAACAAACCTTTGTATACGTTCTCATGCGTTGAAACTGTGGCGGTGGAGCCCAAGGACCTCTATTCAAGAAGCTGCTATCAATAATGTTGGATTCCATAGAGTTAAATGCCACATCTGGAACTCCAAATGACTGGGAAACCATTGAGGGCGAAAGTTCCTGCTGGGGATCTTTTGAATTTTCACAAGTAGCAAGCATGCTTCCTGAAGATAGATTGTTGGGGACTTCCTTCCCCAGCCCCATAATTCCCTTTGTCAACAACTGGTCAGAATTCAATGGCACGGTTAGTTGCCCATTCATGCTAGTCCCATATGGGACATTATCCCTGGGATCGACATGGATTTCACCATCTTGGCTAGTGTCTCTTAACAACAATGACGGAAGATTATATGCAGAGTTGTTATTCTGCTGCAAGTGAACATCATTCTGAGAAAGACAAACTGAGGTTGTAGAAGAAGAAGTGTCCAAAAATTCTGTCTGGGTGGCAGCACCATTTAAGCATGTTTGTGGCAGAAAATTGCCTTGATTTTGTGGCTTGGAGATGTTTAATGAGGGCTTAACATCTGATTTCTGTTGCACATCTCGAATCAGACTAGCACTACATGTCATACTCTCCAAGGCATTAGGACTCAAGAGCGAGGCAGTAGACTGTGCCATATCCTCTCCTATTGTTGCACTTCGATGAACTTGAGTATTAATCAATGGTTGAACCAAGTTTGGACAATTGTTTGTGGACGGTGAAGTAGAGCAGGATGGAACATCTTCAGTAACTCCTGACTGCCCAGCTCCTGCAGTTGTAGTGAATACACTGCCACAAGCATTTAGCTGATTGGTTGAGACATGCCCCGTAATACCAGGCATTTCAGATAATGTTCCAGGCTGCTGGGCTTGAAGGTTTGGTTGCAGGGGTGGATTAGAGAACCTAGTATTAATTTGGCTGTTACTCATTGTCAAGTGCTGTGGAACAGCAGTTGACTGAGGGGCTGGAGAGGGTGTTGCTTGCGGCATTTCCAGCATTTGGTTTGATGCCATGGACCTAGAGAAGCTCTGAGATGCATCTACAAGCTGCTTCTTTGGATCTTGAAGTTGAGCAATTTGAGCAGGCTGCTGCATAACAGACTGCTGTGCTAAAATTGATTGTTTTTGTTGCTGAAGCTTCTGCAACAACTGGAGCTGAATCTGATTGTCAGACATCTGAAATTGTTGATTGACGTGATCAGGCAGCTGTGGTTGAAGTAGGCCTTGTTGATTGTGACCCATCATGTGCTGTTGCTGTAGGCTTTGAGGATGATTTCTAATAAGTTGCTGGCTTTGAATTGACGTTTGTTGTTGAAGAATGTCATTGCTTTGAGCTAGAGTTTGAGGATGCAGAATGTGGGCTTGACCTTGACTTGATGATAGATTTGGAGTCATCAAATTTTGCCTTGACTGTGGAGTCATATCAACCAACTGCTGCTGTGGTTGTATGACTGAGCTTATATGGTTCAGTGAGGTTGGCAGCTTGGGAAGCTGATCAAGCTGTTGAGCTTGCTGAGCTTGCTGAGGGATCCTTTGCACATTGAACTGCAAGCTGTTTGACTGAGGCACTTGCGGTGCTGACAAGCCCAACTGTCGTGTAATATCACTTCCAGTCATATTCTGCACGACAGATCCTGGCAAGGATTGCATGTAGTTGGGCTGCACGGAGTTTGTCAGGGAAGTGCTTTGCTGCATGTTCATCCACTGGACTAAGCTTAGGCCAGGTACAGCCTGTGGGTCTTTCATGCAGATATCGTCACCCAGCCAAGGCATAGGCCTTTTGAATAAGCTCTCCAAATCAGAGGAATCATCACCTAGAAAGAGGTTAAGTCAGAACCATTCTTGCAACGACAAAAATTTGGAAGCTTCAAAGGTCCTCTTTTATTTGGGTTTAGTAAAATGTCAGGAAAAAGTTGCAATGCATCTTTAACATTTTAGTTTATCTATCTTAGTGCACTTGCTACAAACAAATCACACTGAGGGTCCTTAAAAGTCAGCCAGTGAAAAGGACAAGACAAAATGGAGAGAATGTTTCCAATGAAATTCTTTTATTATTGCATCTTTCAATTAATTGAATATTGAACTTGGTATAGAAAATTAAACTATAATTAAATCCTTCATAAAAGGATCATTAAAGAAAGGCCATACAAAAGTTTGAAAAATGAAAAGGGAAGAAGATAAGCATCAAGTGAACTTGTGGAGCATCTAAGTTTAATATCCAGGTAACACCTTAAGCACAACACTCAGAATGATATATATTTGAAAAGTATAGAGTAATAGGCTAAGATGGAAACAGAAAGCATTATGATTTACCTGGCATTCCTGGTTGCCTTGGACGCTTAGATATAAAGAATGGAGGGGGACATATGAAAAATGGAGCAGTTACAGGTTCAATCTCCCATATTGAAACTCGAGTACGCCTTTCGCCAGCTGTTGACTCGTCCCACCCAACCTGCAAGTGAACACCAAGTTATTAAACAGTTACGACATGTTCAGGAAATCCCGGTAGACTAGACAACAAAAAGTGACAGTTCACCTGCAAATTACGCCACTGTGAGTTCTTCCATCTTACTGGATCAATATCACTTATACCAGTGATTGTACCCATATACCTGAAGAAGAAATGTTTCCCTTAATTCTTAAATCACTTGAAGCATAATAAATACCTAAAGAAATTTTTTCCATCCAACAAGTTTATGAAGTTCTTAATTTCCACCAATCAAACTCTGTCCAGATCAATTAATTGAGCTCATCTTCGCTCATAGAAAAGATAATCTCATAGATGAAAATGAAGCATATTGCTAGAGTTGTAGTGTACCTTCTTGTTCCTGACTCTTCAGTTTCAAACATCATTCTAAAACGCATGCCAAGAGAAATTTGGTTGCTGTATACAGCCTTGTAGTACTTCACTAATGGGATGACAAATTCTGAAGGACTAGCCCTGGGACAACATTTATCAAGTGTCAGACATTTTCTATGCTCATGACTTACCTAAAAAACAGCCAGATGAGAAAGGCATCTATTCACCTTGGATTGTAAAACACTGTGAAAGGACTATTGTTTGCCGCTGCATGGGCTGCCGCAGCTAGGATTCCAATATGCATGCTATCACTTGACAAAACAGATGACGATAAATTCGTGGCTTGCCTGTTTGCCCGTCTGATTCCCAACAGTAGTTGTTGCTTTTCATCTCTGCTCAAATGAATTATGTGATGTTGATCAAATCTAATTGGCAGTAATCAAGGTTCAAGATCAAGTAAAATACCAGAATAGGACATTTATAAAAAAGGAAATCGATCTATTGACAAGGGCTTCAACTATTTTCAAAACACTGGCTCTGACCTTATAAATAAAACAGAGTCACCAGCCAAAAGCCTTTTTCCACTAACAAATAAGCTCCACCCAGTTGTAAGCAAGTGACGTTTAGGTTGTCCTAGGTTTATGGAGATCACAGATTTGGTTAGATGTCAAAGTAGTTGGTTGATTTCAAACACAGAAACTTAATGGTTCCAAAATTAACTTACCACGATATATGTGGCGAAAAGTCCAGAGAGTATCATGCAAATCCTTAGCAGCAAGTTCTTGAGCTGGTGGTTGCAAGGAGAAATCCTGTAAATTTTAGAATATAGTTTAATATCAAAAGCATTGATCAGTGTACCAGATAATCTACACAAATTTGCAAATCATTTACCAGAGGAGGAAAAATCTTCTCAGCTGCACGACGGGGAACAGAAAAACCCCCATGAGTGCTCGTGTCACTGGCTGTTAAAGTTTTGCAGAAGAACTCAGTTTGTGGTTTAGTTGATTTCGTTGAAAGATCTGATCTTAGTAAAGCATCTTTGTCATACTGCACACAAAATGCTCATATATTTAGTTGAAGCCAGCAATTTAAAGCATTTAAAGGCCATCTTGGTTCTGTAGTTTTATTTTTCTGCGCACTACACTTAAACCCTTCATTCATTAACAATGGACATTTACATAATCTTCCTAGAGGTACTTAACTTCCAATGGTTTTCAATGAACACCTAAGCTTCTAAACTACAAAGCATATTTTAAACAAGTCCTCACTGAAGGAACAGGTTGTAGGGTCATCCGAGCATAAACTTCATCTGTTTCTGGGTCGGCCTACAAAATCAAAAGCAAGAAATAAGAAAGCCGGGAAACTAATGCAATATGTGCCGGATAAGAGTCAGTAACTATACATGTAAGGTGACATTATGGAGAAGACACAGTAGTTTTGATGGAAGGTTTGGATAGTTTGGTATTTGTCCATCAACATCCTTCTTCATAGATGCAGCAACCTGAAATTATTCACATTAATCCTCAAGTAAAAACCCGAACTTGCTTCCAAATCAGAAAAACCAAAATGACAGTCTAAGTCTATCACACGTAATTCCTCCATTCATAACTACTGCTTTACTGTTTACTGAGACAGAGAAAACAGCTTCACCTTCTAAGTCTCATCAAAAAGGGGAAAAACTTGTTAGTATAACAACGCAAACAACTTTACCTTCTAACTCTCATCAAAAAGGACAAATCTTTACATTCCAATTTCCAAAACAAACTTTGTGCCCATAAAAATTCAATAATTGAAACACCATTCCAAGTATTAATACAAGTTCAAACATGGAGGTCAAAGCTTCCAGGGGAGGTATCAGACAATTGGGCTGCCATTTCTCCTTTGACCTCACAAGCACAACATCATACTCGTTTCTCCATTCTTCTCCACATTAAATATGTAGCCACTTTCTTACTCTTTTTTTTTTCTTCTAGAATTAAAAGAATATAAAGCAGCCATTCATAAGTTTAAAAAAAAAGGGTAATTAACATGTAAGCCAGCAATACCCTTCCTTTTATTCACTTAATTCCATTACTTGCGTCCAACTACCTAATAAGAAAGTAAATATCCAGCATAAGTCTATTATTCAACACGTCCATTCAAAAATGGGAGAAGATGAACAATTATTGACCGGTAATTAGTTGTATCAACAAAGAGAGAGAGAGAAAGAGAGAGAGAGAGTTACCTGCTCGCTGTGGCCTTGAGGGAAGTAAACGACGTGGGTCCCAGCCGCCGGAAGATTCACTAGCGGCCCAGCACACGCCTGCCATAGCTCAGGGTTTATGCTCCTCCTCTCTGCAACAACTCCTCCTCCACCACCTGCATAATCCCCACGTGTCGCTGCCTCATTAAATCCTCAACAAATTTCCCTTTATTTTCATTTTCTACTCCTATCCATATAGTTCTAACAGTTTGTTTCCCACGAAAAAAAAAAAAGAAAAAACAGATTGCAGGAGACCCAAAACGGAGAAAGGGAAGCAAACTATGTTGTCTTGCACGAGAGGAGAAAGAGCAGCATGTCAGATTCAACTTTTTGTTTAAAAAGAAAAAAAAACCAATCAAGTCTTTCTTGGTTTTTACCTCTAAAAGCTTAGATTTCCTCAAAGGAGAAAAGGGGAAACCAAAAGCGACAAAAAGATGAGCTTGTATTAGAAACCAGATATATATATATATATATATATAGCAATCAACAAACGAAGTATGTGTTCATTTTTTTCACTAGCTGAGTAACAGACAAGTAGATGACCTTCTCCAGGATTCACAGTGGTGTTAGCCACGGCCACGGTCACGCTGGTTGCTCCTCCGGCACCGTTGACCAGCGTCTTCATTTCCCTTTTCCGGTGAAGTGCGAACTAGTAACTATCAAAAACCCGTATATTAATTACTCCCTCGTACTAGTTTATCAAGTTAAAGAACCCATCTTTTGCAACCTCATGAACTTAGACCAGCTCGGTTAGCGTCGATAAAGTATACAACTTTTCACAAGTTCTGAAAAGGGGAAGAGGAAAGGTGGGTTGAAGTCGACAAGTTAACTAATTGGGTTGCTGTTTCCGGCGAGAAATTCCGGCAACCTGGCCGGAAAACAACAAACCAAGGAAAAAAAAATGGAAAAAAGATGGGGTGGTGGGTTTATGGGGGCTAGGGAATGGTGTAGAGGTTCTCAGAGACCAGGTGCAGAAGCTTTGCCCCCTATCTTCCCCTACATTACCCAGACAAACTCAAATATTTTCCTCTCTTTACCTTCACTTTCCTCTGCTTTCTTGTTCTCTCTCTGTCCATTTCTTTCTTTCTTTATGTCTCATTGTCCCTTTCTAATTGACTAATACACCCTCCTCTCTGCGCTTTACTTAAGTGCTATTTATTTATTCATTTTCTTAACCATGGTTAGCTAATTATCTATTCCCCATTTTCTTTTATTTTTGTAATATTATATATATATATCGTCTCTAACCTAACTCCTTGTAGGCTTAGACTAATTAATATAATTATATTTATGTTTATTTTTACTTAATAGTGTTGAGACTTATTTCTGAAATGGAAAATGGCAAGTCAAAAGTGAATATATACTAAATATATAAATATAAGTTAAATTGAATCTTTAATTAATTGTCAATTATACATGTCATATCGAGTTGTTAATTAATTTTGAATTGTTAATTTTTATAATATTTAATTTGAAATATATAATTTATAAATTTATAAATATTAGTATTTGAAAAAAAATTATACCAACTCTTTAAAGTTGCATCGCTAAGATGTCCTTAATAAAAAATGGCAAGTCAAAAATAAGAACATATTAGACGTATAAATACATGTTATATTGAGTTATCAATTAATTAAAATTATTAATTTGTAAAATAATTTATTTAAAATAAATAATATATAAATAATTAATCATATATTAAAAAATTTGCATTACCAAATCGTCCTTTACAGAACAGACCTTTTTGGGTGATTAAGTGTTTTATGGTATTAATTACTAAAATGAATGAAACAACGCACTCCAGCTCCAGGCAGAAAGGGCAAGAAGACAGTCCAATGAAGTGGAGGTTTGACCTATTGCCATCATTTCCCCACTATGGACATACGTCTGACCACATGATCAAATGCATCAATTGCATTTTTTTAATTTTTTTTAATTTTTGGTACTTTATGAAGTTGATGGTCATAACTAATAATGGGCTTAATTATGTATCTAGCAAGCGTATTATGTTGCTGAATGCCAACTAATTACAATCCCAATCAAACATTGAAAATAGTTAGCTAATTGTTTTAAGAAATCGTCCAAAGTCAAATATTAAATCTAGGTTTAGTTGATATTAGATATGGAATAAAAATTTCAAAGATATCCATTGTTTTGTCATTTTCAATTTAGTAAAAACCAAATAGTCAACAAATTGATATTTTCTTAACACAGTCCCCGCAAATCCCCAACCACAAAGTTATATTTATTTTTAATAATGATATAATCGTAGTTTCCATTTTTCAGTTTGCACAAGATAAATCAATGAATATACAAAATAAATTCTAAATCATGTATTTTAATTAAATTATTTGAGGAATTAATAATTAATGATTAAATGTATATTTCAATTTAATTAATATTGACGAATTTAACACGTATCTACTTTAAATCAATTGTGTCGATATTTCAAAGAGACGTAGAAAGTTTTGTGACTTCTAAAAGAGGGAGGGACTTTGGGAACTCCTCCATCTTCTATACGGTATGAAACTTCATATAATTAAAATGGGAATGATTATGTTACTTCTTCTTTTTTTTTAATTAAAATTTTTAATTAATAAAAACAATTGCAAAGATAATAGTAACAGCATGCCACAGGCTGTAGATTCTTTGATCAAATCGACATCAACAAAGAGAGTTACAATCCAAAAGTCTAGGGCATGTTTTGTATGGCTTTATTTTTTATATATGTATTAATTTTTGTATTATTTTTATTGATTTTTGTATTATTTTTTAAAATTTTGTATTATATTAATATGTTATTTTTTATTTTTATACTATTTTTATTAGTTTCTTTATTTAAAAAAGTAATAAATAAAGATCGAAAATGAAAGTACAATCAAACATGCCCTTAAGTTTTGATTTTTCGTTTTTTAAAATATAAAAATATAAAAAATTAAAAAATTAAAAAATAATAATACACTAATATAATATAAAAATTAAAAAAAACAGTATAAAAACCGAAAATAATACATAAAAATTAATGCAAAAACATAAAAATTAATACAAAAATATAAAAATTATAATTAAAAATCACAACCAACAACAATACCCAACGATCTCTAATTTTATTAGAATTTTAATTTTAATTTTTTGTTTTTTAATATAAAAATTAATAAAAGTAACACAAAAATTAATGATAAAAATATAAAAATAATAACAAAACATGAAAACTAATGAAAACATACGTAAAAAAACAATATACGTTGATTTTCATGTATAAAAACTAAAATCTAAAAATAGCAAATGAGAAAAAGAAACTGAATTAAACGGACCTTGCGGCCGAAAGTTCATCCTCCCTAAATCAGGGCTGCCCCAGTTTAGATTGGTCAACAGATATCTATTGGCTTTTCTGTGTTACACGAAGTTTATTAGCAAAACTAACGGAAGAAATCACAATAATACCTTCATATACACTATTAAAATATAATTATAAAGGGTATTATTGTAATTTCACCCGTAATAAAAAGCCAAATAATTTTTTTGAATTAAAATATACTTTTCTTGTATTTATAAATTCAGAACTTTTAATATTAACTTTCGATGAATGAATTATATAATTCAATTTAACAATTCAAAAAATAGTTGATTAATAGTTAAAGTACGTTAAAATTTGTAAATACCAATTAGTCACTGAACTCTAAATTATTATTTCATTATCTTAATTAATATAATGTAGAGACTTGGTTTCAAAACTCTTTCAACTTGCATCAAGGCCATAGTGGAATTCCACTAATGTAAGTAAAATTCGTATGATTTGATGGGAGACATCATGAATAATAAAGAGACCTCCACAAATAAAAATTAATAGCACTTATAAAACTGTAAGTCGAGCACTCGATGATTTAAATATGGGTTAATCATATTTATACTTCTAAATTTTTTATTATTTTTTAATTAAATTTTATACTTTTTAAATTTTTTATTAAAATCTT
>JAOXYD010000007.1:16326808-16339623 GCA_028565735.1 Pinacopodium congolense
TCGTAATAAGTAGTAGAGGTTGAAGTCTCCCTTTCTCTTCTTTTCTGTTCTTAAATTATCTCATGTGCATTTCCCTATTGTCAGCCTGTGATAAGCTGCGAAAAAGACGCATGAAAACAACCCAGAAAGTGAAGCTACCTTATTCATATAATTTGGTCCCTAACCTAGCTAGGCCCTTTAAAAGTTAAAACCATCCATTTTTAATGCACACCCACGAATCGTCACATGGAATGTTGCCTTTGAGTTACCAATTTGAAACAATCAAAAACGGATTTCATGCAAATATCCATAAATAGAAAGAAAAAAAAGCCTTTTAATTCTGTTTAGTTGGAATTTCTGTTTCTATTTTATTGTATTTTATTTTTCAATATGAAAACTGATAAAAACAATTTATAAAAACTAATGAAAACATATAAAAACTAAAGAAAAAGTATATAAATTGATGAAACGTACATAAACCATTGAAAATGATTTGCATTGGTTTCTATATATAGTAAAATAAATAGTAAAAACCACGCATAAACAAATAAAAACAATATACATTAGTTTTCATATTTAAAATAATAAAAATAAAAAGTTAAACCAAACGAAACTTTAATAATCGATGTTTTCTGTTAATGCCTAATTAGATCTAATTTTAAAAAATACAAAACATATTCAAGGCTAGTAAAATTGGCCTTTTTCTTTTAAGAGTTTCGTCTCAAGAAGGGAGGAATGTTTATATGCCACCTGAATCAAGGTATTTGGTTTGATGATGATAATGATCATTGACCTTTCAAGGGATACAAAATATGAAATATTCGACTTTTCCATGAAAAGAGACAGAGCATATATTTACATATATGTAGAGAGAGAGAGAGGTCATTGGGGGTGGTGTTGAAGTCGAACACCTAAAATTCCTTCCACTTTTGCAATTCCAAAGCTATAATGTCATTTTAAAAGTAGATTCTGCGGTCCTGGGGACCAATTTGTGAGAGCGAATGATTCTTATCCAAAATGCGATGCTTTCATACTGTGATATATATGTTCTGCAGTGTATCCACAAAATGCTTGATGAGCTATGCTTCCACATTTTGGAAAGTGATTTCTACACAGTCAATTAATAAGAAATTAATTATTCATTCTACCAATTATTACAAAATTTTAATGCACGCACCTTTCAGTATAAATTTAATGTACCGTAGATATATATTATACTAATCCATCCCACATGTCTTTGCACAAAAATATGAGAAATCAGTATCTTAATGAAGGGTTTAAGTGGTGGGGAGATTTCTGAAAGAGCATATGACACTTAAGATGTTTAGGTTTGAATACTTTTTAAATTTCTCAAATTTTATCTTAGAGACACGAGCTTATTATTGAAATTTATTATTAAATTTGAATTTTTTTATAAGTTAAATTTTTTGACTCTATAGGATTTAAATCCTGATGATAGAGGAGAACGTCTTAGATACTTTCTTTCAATGAACTACCAGCTCCTTGGTATTAAATTTGAATTGTTAATTTGTTGATCATATGCTTAAAAGTTATTGTAATATAACTTTTTATCAAGGTAATTTCACGAGACCTCTTTATAGTTTAGTATCTTTTTTATTTTAGTATTTAATTTTTTGAAATTACATTAGATCCATTGTAATTTTTATTTACTAACATTTGAACTTTCTAGTAACATTCTTCATTAGAAAAATTATTGAAGTAGTAGAAAGCAAATTTTTTTTAAGGGTTTACTATATAATAAAATAAGTATTCTTCTACACCATAAAATAAACAAAATCTTGCGCGGTTATCGCACACATGACATTGTCTTATAACCATACACTATATTTATTTTTGACTGAGAGAATACATGTCATTATCTATTAGGAAACAACTATACCACTGGTAGATTATAAACATCTATGACCTATCAATCTTATTAATAATAATATTATAATATTATAATATTTTTAATAACATATATATAATATTATTATATATGGGACTGGTCATAGGCTCATAGCTGATCATAAGAAGTCGACCATGTAGTCGATGCCTCTCTATTATATATATAACCTTACATAATGTCATCTTTTATGTGGTACAGATAAAACTGTTATTTTGTCATGTAATAAATCCTTATAAGGATGTTGGTTGGGTTTTTTATTTCTGTTTTTTAAACACAAGAATTACATAAACTTAAAAAAACACATTAATAAATAAAAAAATAAAAACAGTATAGAAAATTTTTAAAAAATACACAAAAATCGAAGAAAATACACAAACATAAATACATAAACGAAAAATTAAATTAAATGTGTTCGAAGTTATTCTCTACTTCTTTGTTAGTTTTTTAGTAAAAAATAATTTCAAGGGACTCTAATATTAGTATATAAATAATTTTTTTTAAAAATCAAGGACTCAATGAAAAATGATCAAACCATGGCATAATAAAGGAGATAATTATCCGTTTGAACTGAAAACGAGCCGAGCCCATGAGAGCTGTTGAGAGGCAGCAAAGTGGATAGGCCGAACTCAAGGAAAGCCTCATCAGAGGCCGAATAGGGTCCAAAGCATCATTTCCAGAGATTCCCAAAGGGATGATATTTGCATGGACGTAAGCCTCCAGCAGCTCTCACCCTGGGAGCTGATGCAGTGATGATATAATCTAACTCATAAAGTGCTATGCTCATGCTCCCTTACAGTCATCAATGGTGCGCATGTCTGGGGATATAGTGGATAGGGGAAGAATTCGTCGGTGCCTTCAAGCCACGAGTCCTAGCATTGCGAGAATTTCAAAGTAACTTTTGCTACATCATATACGTATGTTTACATTCACATCAATGGCTTCAGTTTCTTGGCCTTCTCTGGACCTTGTAACTCTCTCTTCCCCTTTCTCTCTATACCTAGCTCTGTATTTCACATCCATATGCGTGTAGCTCAAAATTTTGATTCTTTTCTTTCATTTTCGAGTTGTGCTCGTAGATATTTGATTTGGGTTTTATCAAAAATTGGAGCTTGAGGCCTTTGAGAAGAAGATTAACAAGGGTTGGCGTTTCTGAGGTGGGTTTTTCCTTTTCCCGGTAATACTTCGGTTTTGAGAGAATGGCACATACAAATAAAAAGAAGTTCCATTTTTTGAGGGTCCCAAGTCCTGCGGTTGACGCAACAAGAAAGTTAGCTAATTAACCCTGTGACTGAGAGTCAATTGGGAAGGGGAAATCATCGGCTTTTTCTGTGGAGAGACGATTAAAATGCTATGATTTTGGGTCTATTAGCAATTTCATGTGTCGATTCCGAATACTATGGTTTCGTACAGGAAACAGTCACGTTGGAACCAGAAAAAGAGAGAGATCGAAGCTGCAGAGTAGGGAAAACGAGGCCAGTCAAAAAGGATCGAACTTCAATTTCCAAACCTCCTGCAAGTCGAAGAGATACTTCCCCTCCGTTAGTTAGCGCGTTGAAAGCTTCGGCTGAAAGGAATGTAGCCAGTTTTCACTTCCCTGGGCACAATAGAGGGCGGGCTGCACCATCTTCATTGACACAACTCATAGGGTTGAGACCCTATATCCATGATTTACCTGAGCTTCCAGAGCTTGACAACCTTTTTTCACCTGAGGGCCCTATTTTAGAGGCACAAATACAAGCTGCCAAATTGTTTGGATCATCAGAAACATGGTTCCTTGTTGGAGGCACCACTTGCGGGATTCAAGCAGCAGTGATGGCAACTTGTTCTCCTGGAGAGTATTTAATACTGCCTCGCAATTCACATATGTCAGTCATATCTGCTATGGTCTTATCTGGAGCAATACCAAAATACATTACACCTGAATATAACTGCAGTTGGGAAATTGCTGGTGGGGTTACTCCAATGCAGGTGATTTTCTTTTCCTTCCCCTCAGATCATTTTCAGCATTAAGGATAATATCATTTTACTTGTTCAGCTTACTGGAAGAACTGACCTTGCCTGAGAGGTGAAAGGTTTAAAGGTTAGTGTTTTGATTGACTTAGCTATGAGTAGATATATTTTAACATTTAGAATGTTCAATACATAGAATAAGTACGAACTGTTTCTAGTATTTGTTTGTGTTATATACGAAAAGCAACGAATATACAAGTTACGCTAGCTATCTCCACAGGTGGAGAAAGCCATCAAAGAGTTGGAGATGGAAAGCCTCAAACCGGCTGCAGTTTTGATTACTTCCCCTACTTATCACGGAATATGTAGTAACTTGAGTTACATCTCAGAGTTGTGTCAGTCACATGGAATTCCTCTGATTGTGGATGAGGCTCACGGGGCACACCTAGGATTTCATCCCCATATGCCTCCTTCGGCTCTGAACCAGGGTGCTGATGTAGTGGTACAATCTACCCATAAAGTTCTATGCTCACTTACACAGTCATCAATGTTGCACATGTCTGGTGATATTGTGGATAGAGAAAAGATTTGCCGATGCCTTCAAACTCTTCAAAGCACTAGTCCTAGTTATCTGCTTTTGGCATCATTAGATGCTGCTAGAGATCAACTTGCTAGGAACCCGGAAACTATCTTCAATAGAGCATTTGAGTTAGCAATTGAAGCAAAGTCTCTCATTGAACAAATAACAGGTATAGCTGTACTTGATTCTTCAAACTTCACAAACTCTTCCGCTATCGATCCCTTGCGTCTTACTATTGGCTTTAGCCAGCTTGGTTTATCTGGTTATGAAGCAGATGAGCTTTTAGATGGGGATCATAATGTCATCTGCGAACTTGTTGGGAACAAATCTATTACGTTTGCAATTAATCTTGGAACTCATAGGGAGCATATTCAAAGACTAGTGATAGCATTAAGGGACATATCATCTCGAGCAATGCTTGAACATACAACCCCTAAGGGGGTGACTGATAGCAATGTTACACCTTTTGCTGATTCCAGTATGAGCTTGAATCCCAGGGATGCCTTTTTTGCAAAGAAAAAGAGGGTTGGTATTGGTGAGAGCCTTGAGAAAGTCTCTGGTGAGCTCATATCTCCTTACCCACCAGGAATTCCTGTTATAATTCCTGGTGAGATAATTACTCAGAGTGCTTTAGATTATTTGCTGGATAGTAAAAGTAAGGGTGCTATTATTACTGGAGCTTCTGATCCTCTACTCTCCTCCCTAGTCATTTGTGAAGTGTGACAAAAGTATTCCAATTACACCTCCAAAGAGGGTGCAGGCATTGCTAATCACTACATAAGTACTGCCTGGCATCAAACTTCAAACAAATTCTTCGAATTATTTTTTATCCTGTCCACCTATCCAATTTGAGATGTTCCAGTGATGGATCGGTGATGCTTCAGATTGCTATCATGCATACACCCGGTCATCTTTTCTATTGCCTTTTCAGAAAGAAAAATTAGCAACGAAAGCAACAAAATCCTGCTTGATGAAGAGATTAGGTCTTGAGGTGGAAATCAGTGAGTTTACGGTAGTTGTAGGACAATTATTGCTTCATTTGTGAGAATTGCGCAAGCTTGTTGCGCAAAACTTATATCGATGATGTACCAGTTATATGAACATTCCAAATATGGAATCGGCAAGCTTTACCCCTTCCTGTGAGCCAATGTAGGATTGACATCTGATACACTGCTAATGAAATTCGCTATTAGTGTCTGTCTATTGAACTTCCACATTTGACAGCCAAAGACCTTTCTACCTGATTTTTACTACGACTATAAAACATGCCAAAGATAAAACTCCCAAGCATTGAATGGAATGTGGAATAACTTGATTTAGATTCAATATCTAGGACAAGTGTAGTTCCTTGTTTTATTGTTCTTCAGCAGGTATACAAGAAAAAGTAAAACACACTGATTATGGTAAAGAGTGTAATATATTGGCTTTACAACATACACCTTTGACGTGATTTTCTTTTGCATCTGCTAGAACACAAGTCCCGTATGCACAAATTCTACGACGCATTTTCTCATATGCGAAGATTCATTGTAACTTTCAAAATTCAGAAAACATATTCTGGATTTTTACAGCAAAAGCGAAGAACAATGTACAAGAAGTTGCACAGTCACACAACGAAAGGGACAGGAGATCTCATTATATCATCAACTATTACCAGATTGAACGTGCTCGTCTAGCTTTGGTTGGGGCAGATCACATGCTGGTTTAGTGTTGTATATCTTTGACAGTGCTCCACGGGCTCGCTTCTTTGCTGGTTGATCAACATAGTCACGATGAAAGGTCTGAAAGTCGGGTGGTGGAAGCAGTGGTGAACTGCCACTTTGTGGTTGTGCGCCATTACCTGGATCATTCCATGTGAGGGCTCTCACTGTCACCCAGAACAATGGCATCAGTATCTAGTGAGTCTTGATATCAGTCTTTATACAAATAATACATTCTTCCATAATGAAAGATTTAACATATGGTTGTTATCCGGTTTGTGTCAAAAAAGAAGGCACTTCTTCTATTTATACCTTTACTTGGTTCAAGATGGTTAGTGCCTTCATGTGATGCTGGAACACGAACAGGGCGTTTCCTTATGTAATCTTCCTGCAGAGGTCTTGGTGTCTGGAAAGAAAATTGTGACATATTTACAGTATCACTCAGATACTCCGGATGTTCCATCAGGTACCTGCAAAACATGAGTGCAAACACCTAAAATTTCAATCAAGCTGTACAAATGTTATGGCTCTCTGTTCACAGAAAATGTCGCAAGGAGATGTAGAAGATTCGCTGAGCTTTGAAATTGAGAGTTAATATCATACTTTTGGATCTCTACCATTGAGCGAAGTGTCTTTCCGGATGGCGCCACATAGTATCTGA
The DNA here is from genome assembly GCA_028565735.1 of Pinacopodium congolense. Taxonomy (NCBI): domain Eukaryota; kingdom Viridiplantae; phylum Streptophyta; class Magnoliopsida; order Malpighiales; family Erythroxylaceae; genus Pinacopodium; species Pinacopodium congolense. The sequence continues at coordinate 16,333,588 of JAOXYD010000007.1, forward strand.
AAACAATTGACAGCGAAATTATAAGGGCTTGTTTGGTATAGTTGTAGTTTTAAGTTTTGGTTTTTAACACAGAAATCGAAACAGACAACACACTAATATAGTATAAAAATCGAGGATAAAACACAAAAATCAATACAAATATATCAAAACTACAACTAAAAACTATAGCCCACAGCAATACCAAATGACTCTTAAATTGTGCGAATCACCGACAGAAGGAAAAGTTGCTGAGAATAGAAGATCATTGGTGATGTTGAAAAAGATCATGTAGAAGCCTTTTAAGTTTTAACAAATGATCCTTGTTATGGAATCATAGAAGATCATATAGCAGATAAAAAAATTGGGATAGTAGTCTCGATTCCCTTCTAGTTTTATGCTTGCATTGTACTTGGAGGTTGGGATCATTTGCCTTTTCAATCGCAGGTGTAGTCAATTCAAGAGATAATATAAAATCCTTTTGGTATATGAAGATGCTTACATGTCTGCAAATTTGGTACTTCCTTCTCCTCTAATTCGTAGCAGCCGTTGCCACCCACGAGGAGGCTGAGCAATATTAGGTTTGTCAATAGCCCAGAGCCTGCTTCCATCTTGAGTAAGGTCAGTTGGATCATCACACGATATGTCGGGTCGCCACTCACGAGCTGTATCACAATAAAAAGGTTGTTCTAGGATATGCTCACGTATTTCTTCATACTTCTGTTTTGTTGGTATGATTCTCCATTTAAAACAGTTAGCACATTGCACAGTGAAAGCCCCCACCGATGGCAGAACTCTAGGTCTCCTTGATAACGGCTGTCTTGCAAGTCCTGGAGGTTGATGCTGGACAGGCTGAGTACTCGGTTCGATTTCCCCAGCACCATTAGCTACAGGTTCATAAAGCACCATCTCTTTACAAGCATTTTGCATATATTGGTGAAATGTATCCTCTGACTCGCCGCAATCATTGTCCTCCGATGGAGAAGAAATGTATATGGGTTGCTGAAGAGTGTTATGATCTGTGAAACCAATTGGTTCCTTTTTCACCCTAGAGGAAGCTTCTCCCGGAATCAACTGCATCTGAAATATTGACGCATGTATAAAAATGTGAGGACAAAATCATCCGTTGTCAAGAAATGATCTTTACTAAAACAAAATTATACTGAATCAGCATATCTAGAGCTTCATAATTTTGCCTTTCATATCAGCCACATCATTTGTTCTGCTTCGTGAAGACCAATATGCACAATCCAGAGAACTAAAGATACGGGAATCAAAGTCTAATAGAAGCTCACCATACGAACTAAACCTCAGAACCAGAAATGTAAAATAGCTCATAACAAAACTCAAATGAAGACGCAGCACATTATGAAAAAAACTGATTTGCCAACCGCCCAGACTCCTTTACAAATTCCAGACTTTTATGCTTCATTCAACTCAACAAACCTAAAGAAATTTCAGAAAAGAAAGATCCAACAAAAACTTCAAATTTGCATAAAACCTGAAAAGAACTTGCTATAAAGGAAGCAAATGGGTTATTTCAACACAGAAATTACTAACCATGGGTAAAGTTTATATCTTCATTTGAACCAATCTGCTCAAATTTGTATCTGTCACCCAGAAACTAGTCCACATTGCTGTTGACGGCTTCACAACCTAAGAGAAACAATCTCAGTTCAGTTATATAACATACATTGAAATCACCATCGAGCAATTGCAACCTCTCTAAAAGGTGAATCAAAAGGATTCCAGATTGAGAGGGAGAGACCCCAGAGAGCGTCTAACTGATAAGAAGAAGAAACTTCTTCAGAACCAAACATACGACATTTCGCTGGACTTGAATGACAGACTCAATATAATATTTATGACACGAAACCAGCCTACAGATCCATCGATCATCGCCTTAGCAAACCAGAGCGTCTAAGATCTGTTTGGAAGAAAAGGCTCGCCCCTTTCTATATCAAGATGAAAGAAGGCGAAAATTTTAAAAAAATGTTATTAAGAAATCAAAATCAGATTTAGACACCTGGGTAGTTTCCACTTTCTCAGAGAGAAAAAGAGCAATAAACACAGAAAAATCACATATTATCCAGCTTCAGCTTCCCTGTTTTCATCTAAAGGTGGGGCTAAACAAACAAAGTTCAACTTTTTTTCTGAAAAGGGAAAAAACTAAAGCTCAACTTTTTCTGAAAAAGGCAACAATTTTCTTACAATCAAACAATTTATCTAACGTCATAAACAACCACACGATGCTGCGGTAAACAGACACCCATTTGAGAAGAATGAGGAATGGTAGTTTATGAAGGTAAAGACAAATGATTGGAATTGGAACAAATAGAAGCAAAGATAGTGTCTGATCGTACGGCGAGAATGGGCTGTCGAGGCTGTCGCTGACTTTGTTGATGTAGAAGAAGAGGAAGAAGAAGAAGAGAAATGTAAAAACTAAGACAAATCTCCTTCGGACATGCGACGCTTTTGCTGCTTTTAATGAACTGGTTTCTTGTTATTTTCTTATCGTCTAATAGGGGTAAAGTATGTGTTTATTAAATATAGGGTTGGATTCTTGCCTTTTTTAAATTATTTTCCTTGAAGTGGAAGGAATCCAACGGCAGAGATTATTAAAAACAATGTATTACCTTCTAGTTTGCCATCTCTACAAATTGCAACATGTCACTTCATCTAAAGTTACTATAGGCAAAAGCCTCAAGAGCTGACCATACAGTCCCATAACTTTTAATTCAGGTAAAACTCGTTAGAAGGCGGCTCATCTGTTGGATTTCTTAGAATTTTTAATTATAATTTTTGTATTTTTATATTTTATATTTTATATTTTTGTATTGTATTAGTGTGTCATATTTTTTAATTTTTATGATATTTTTTTAATTTTTATGTTTAAAAAAATTAAAAATAAAAAATAAAAATTAATAATACGTTTGGTATCACTTTTTATTTTTATTTTTGTGTATGTGTATTAATTTTGTGCTATTTTTATTAGTTTCTATATTTTTTATTTTTGTACTATATTAGTGTGTTGTCTTTTTTATTTTTGTATTATTTTTATTGATTTTTGTATTTTAAAAAATAAGAAACGAAAACTAAAAACAGAAGTAGAAACAAACATGGCTTAAGAGCACGTTTGGTATCACTTCCCATTTCTGTTTTTTGTTTTTATTTTTATGTACGTGTATTGATTTTTGTGTATTTTTTAAAATTTAATGCTGTATTAGTATGTTATCTTTTGCGATTTTTGTACTATTTTTATTAATTTTTATATTTATAAAAATAAGAAACGAATATTGAAAACTGAAGTGAAAACAAACAAAGCCTACATCTCCACCTACAGGCCCTTACACATCAAAATTTACTTTCACTAGGCCACTTAATCAAGTTTTTAATAAAAGAACAAATTATATGGAATCCTTTTATAATTTGATTATTTTAATTTTAATTTCTAAATTTTACTAATTATCATATTCATCTAATACTTTTAACTTATTATCATCCAACTCGTTCATATTATATGGAAACAAAAATATGTATCTTATTATGTGACAAAGCACTATATTTGACTCATCTAATCGCACCCTTTCTCCTTCAGTATTACAAAGGTTTTTGTAGACACTTAAATTTTACAGCAATTTGTGTTTATTTATATATATATATATTTATATTTAGAAATTTCGCTTAAATCGGTTTAAGTAAAATTCAACCTTCTTGCTTAATTAAAATTCAACCTTCTTACGTGATTGTCGATAAACAAATACACTAGCATTTAATTACCTCACGTGTACTAGTGTTTCATTTACAACATGACAATTCACTTAAGTCTTTGGTAAAATAAAAGAGATAAGAAAAGAATAAAGAGAAATATACTACTGAAACTAAGCAAAGAGAAATATACAATTGAAACTAATCTTTTATTAATTCTCCATAAAATGTCAACGAAATGACTTAACACCTCCTACTGGAAACACTTTACAATATAATGAACTTCTTACTCGAAACTTTATAAGAGATCTTCCCCAAAAACTCTTTTAAAGTTATCTCTCCTCTTAAATGATTTTAGACTTGACTTCAATGAACTTTATACAGTCACTCTTATTTGAAAAACAAATACAAGATAATTATAAATTTTATAATAATTATGAATTCTATAGTCCTAAATTATCTTAACAATTAAGATCACATCCCAATCAAATTACATCACCCTACAAATTAGATGACACCCCATCCGAATAAGTTTCTATCTAATTGGATACATTACATCACATATATAATAAGACATAATTTATACACTATTATGAAAGATCATCCATATTCATAAAGATCTTCATTAGCTTAAAAAATTTATCTCACATAATCTTTATCTCTTAAAAATTGATGTTTATCCAAAGTGATCTTCAAGTTGATATTGTCACTTTATCAAATTACCACTAATGTGTCTTTCAAGTAATCAAATCCTATCTACATATAGGTCCCACCAATATATACCTTGATCAAATTTGTTAGCCATGATTCAGCTCACTCATGGTGCGATCTCGTCGTTTCACAACTAAGTGCAAGTGCATACCGAGTTATCATAAAACCTTGAAGGTCTTACGTACCTTCAACCTCTCTCTTGTAAATGTCAAATACATACGCACACTTTTATTCATTCTCGATTCTTGTATGTCTTCGAGCATTCTTATGCATCTTTGAGTCTTCAGTGACTCAATTCATCAATCCCATATGATCTCGTATTCAAATCTCGCATTTTGTTGAAGCTTTTTTTCAATATGCAAAAACACGTGTCAATGTGTATTGAATCTCGTTTATCTTGAGATTTTCTCAACATATCCCGCTTTACTCACCTACTTGTAAGTCTTTTGCCTTATTTCCTTGTCGAGCATGCTTCCCTCGTATCAACTTGTACCCTAAGCATTAGTCAAGACTCATCAGCACCCATATAATTTTGCAAATTGGACTTTAAAGATCTGACCTTTCCCTAAAGAAGTTTAGTTTTTAATCTACAATTGCCTTATATCTCTCCTCTAGATATGTAAGGAGTACATGATGCATGTTAAACACTAACAAAGTTCAACCTTAGACAACAAGAGAGGTAGTGGACGATTTGGTGGGAGCAATATAGTACATCTCAATGAAAACTTCTATAAGAAAATAACCCTGACCATAGTTAGGTTTTTTACCGACTAACTGTTGGTTTAATTACCGGCGGTTACGGTTTAAAAACCGTAATCATGGTTAACAGTTCTAAACCGTAACCGAAACGGTTACTAATAGTTTCGGTTACAGTTAAACTAATTTAAAAACCGTGAACAGACGGTTAAACCGACAGTTTATTCACAGTTATAAACCGTCAATCAATTAATTAAAATATTAAACAATTTTAACTTTATATTAAAAAATATATGTAATTTGTGTGAAATTTTATTTAATAGAAAGATGTATTATTTTAAAAATATAATAATTATAGATGAAATATGTTATTTGAGAGAGCAAGAAAAAAAGAGATTGTAATTGTTGTAAAAGAAATTATATTGATAAAAATATATAGTTATAGTTATAGAAAAAAAAAATAAAAAAAAATGTATGTGTAACCGTGCTAAAGACCGTACTTGCGATTTGAAGTACAATCCAAGACCGTGCTCAAGCACAAGATTGTGTGCTTTCGAGACCGTGCTCAAGATTGAGCACATTCCAAGGCTATGCTTAGCACTGCAAGCACACGGTCAGCATAACTTTTTTTTTATAATTATAAATATTTTTTTTATCAACCCAACTTCTTTCACAACAATTACAACTCCTTTCTCTCTTTCTCAAGTAACATATTTCATTTACAATTTACAATTGTTTCATTAATTGTTATTATTATTATTATTATTATTACATCTATTATTTTTCATTATTATTATCAACTCCATTACTATAAAAATGTTTTCTTCAAGAATAATGGGTAAGGAAAAACAATTGGAGGAATAAGATTCATAAGAGGGCTTTGATTCCTCTAGATTTGAGAGTTGAGAATACGTAGGCAACTTAATTTTTAAAATTAAGTTCAAG
>JAOXYD010000007.1:16373957-16384918 GCA_028565735.1 Pinacopodium congolense
AAAAAAAGAATTTTAACATTTTAAAAATATTAAAAAATAACTCTAATCTAACATAATATTTAAGATTCTTTTTAAATATTTTTTAAATGTTAAAATTCTTTTTGAATATTTTTGATAATTTAAAATTTTACTTAAATATTTTTAAATATTAAAATTTAATATAAATATTGATAAAAATATTATGATCTAAATAACACTTTTTGTCATTAATCTCTGCTACACTACGTCTACTTTACTCCAACATCTGCCTGCTTACTGGTATACACGAGCCACGTATACAGCAGACCTCAAAGCCAGCAAGGCTCCTCTTAAATGCTTGATGGGTGTGGATTTTTATGATATCAATGACGAGTTTCTAACTGGTTGGAAGGTGGCACTTTGAGTAAACAAATGTAGGAACGAAGACAAAAGAGAATTTCTTTTTTTCTCCAGTTGGAGGGTTTGGATTAAGAACATTTGTCTGCAGAGGGGAAGTTGGGAAACTGGGAAAGGGTCGGCTAGAGATATGCAAAAGTTGATGATGACTCCTGAGGTCGAAAATGTATAACATTCTATGGAGAACCCCACACTCAGTTGGTCTGATCTTCTGACAGTGCAAGATACACGATTTTCTCTTTTTTTGTTATGTTCTTGTTGCACAATGTCTCCTATATTTGTGGACAAGCTTACTCAAAGATGGATGCGTATAAGAGTTGATAAGAATGTCTTAACAACCTTATATAAATAAGAAAAAAATCTTTTTATAATATAAATGAACAATATTTTTTTTACTTTTTTCTTTAAACAGATTTAAAATTAATTAAGGAAAAAAGAGTCGATATAATTGATGGTCTTTAATGGCAATAGCCTATGAATTTTCACATATACTCTCATGTACAAAACAGTACACCATTTCGTATATAAAATTATATATGTTAATTTTTGTAAATTGATGATTATTGGAGGCCACCAACTACTGGCCATATACGGTCTCCTTAATTATAGTATCAAATTGTCTATGTTGAAATTACTCCCAAGTATGATTTTTTAAAAAAATACTTAAGCTAATAATTACAAAAGACTCTATCAACTTAAAATAAAATCATAAACAAAAGATTTATCCAATGATATCATAAGTTTAGTCATACATCATAAATCAAATTACTTAAAATAAATAGTTTTCAACTCGATGAAAATTGTATCAAATTCCATGCAAAATGCACTTTATAGTTTAGTGAATAATATATTTAGGATAGTTTGTTATCACTCCTGTTTTTAGTTTTTATTTTTTAAAACACAAAAATTAAAGAAGAAAACCTATATTCTACATTATATTTGCATTTTATTTCCCAAATCAGAAAAATAAAAAATAAAAATAAAAAACTTAAAAAATTGTATTTTTCACATTGAATAATTGACATAATTTGTTAATTAATATGTATTTTTAAATTATATAAGAGTGTTTAGACCTAAGAATTTGAATTTATTTCATATTTGATTGTTAATATTAAATTATTTTTATCACAAATTTCAATCAAATAAAATTTTATTTTCAATTTTTTATTACAAATACTAACTAAATAAGAAGAAACTCAAACTAAAAAAAAGAAACAAAAACTCAAAACAACAACAACAAAAACAACAAAAATACTAAACCAGCATCTTAATTTTCCTTTCAATTATGCTTATTACATTAATTCAACAAGCCGGTGGAGTTGACTGTACGGTGTAGGAAACTACACACAGCATAATCGGTGACCAGTCGTTTGTAATTCTTATGTACTAATCAAACATGAAAAGAACAAGAGAAGGTGATTGATAGATAGATGGATGGATGGTCGTGGAAGGAAGTAAGATGAGGACCCATGAAGGATTGTCTGGTTATGGTTGCATTTTGAACTTTGACTATTATATATAATAATACAAGCTGAAGTGGGAACCAATTCTCGTGCTGCATCTTTGATTCTAATGTTTAGAGGTTATCATTTTACCTTCGAATGCTGTCTGTAGTTGCAGGAGCTCTGCATTATTACATCGTACGTGTGAAATGCTAGACACCATTTAAGCACACGAGCAACTCACATGGAATGAAGTGTGGGACAAACCCTTTTGGCATAATTGATCGTAATCATCAGTTTGTGGGATACATATAGAGAGATAAGTGCTATTGTCAACTCTTGTGACCCTACTCTTTGCGAATTATAGAGAGACAGGTCAACCCTTCTTCAAATTCTCCATTCTGCATCATTATTTTCCATGGCACTTTCGGTTTATATCTAATTTCAGATAACAACGTTGAACTCAATCTTATATTCTAGTTAAGGTTCATCGATAGTTAACAAAAGCTTAACGACATGAAATATGTTGTAGGTATGTGTAGCAAAACTTTCTACGTAATGAGGTTTGATTTCTTGTCGATGTACCATATGTTAAGGTTCATTGATACTTAAACTTCTAGAAGAAGGTATCAGGAACAATATAAACTTATTACAGTCGTACATAATATCAATATTTTAAAAACTGAATCGATATTAAGATGTCAACTAATTTTATTATTAAACAGTTTAATTTTATCATTAACTAGTTAATTCATTATTGAACCAACGATTTTAATAGAAAATAGTATATATTCATAACTTAACTATTTTATAAGCTAGTTCTCAATTGATTCCATCTACTATATGTTAAGGTTCATTGATACTTAAAACTTTCTGAAGAAAGCATAAAGAACAATATAACTTATGACGGCCATACATAATACCAATGTTTTAAAAATCGAATCGATATTAAGATGTCAACTAATTTTATTATTAAATAGTTTAATTTTATTATTAATTCGTCGATTCATTATTAAATCAACAGTTTTAATATAAAATAGTATATATTCATAACTTAACTGCTTTATAAGCTAATTCTCAATTGACTCGATCAAACCGACTAATTCGATTCAGTTTTACAAACAAGGGATGATATGCTTCGTGGCGATATATTATTTGTTAAGGTTTATTGACACTTAAACTTCTCGTCATCAAATGAGTAGATACGTATGGCAGAAACTTTGAGCATAATGAGGTTGGATTTTATGATCTCATATAAATCAAGAAGAATGCACTACTAACATCATAAACGGATGGTTCATAATATTTGATATCGAACAATTATACACTTGTGGTCTAGCATTGAATAGACCCCATATAATGACTACCCTTGAATCCTTTTCTGATTGGATATGTGTTGAGAGATTGAAATTCCCTCTTCGAAATGCTAACAAGAACCTAGAATATACTAATAATGCAAACATGAATCCTATATTATCTAGGGGTCGGAAGCATTCGACATAGACATTAATGGTCCAAAATACGTCTTGTGTTTTCCTGTTTTGGTGAGTGACACAACCACCATTAATTAGAGCCAAATTAATATGATGATGATGATGAAAATGAAGACGGTAGGAGCAAGCAAATGAATGTCTAATCGTATCCCTTGTTTGTACGCAAAATAAAACCTACTGGCCGACTTTATAATTTTGGAGTCAATAAATGAGTCTTTTGCTTTGACTGAAGACTTACGGTATCTGCTTGTTACCTTCCAATTTGTTACTTCAAAGATCTCTCTTGCTAGGTAGAGTCTAGCCATCTTTTGGCTTTCAATGCCCCTTTTTATGGAAATTGACAGTTCAATGCAGGTAAGATATATCCCCCACTTTTATGATTTATAGTGAAAAAAAAGAAGAAGAAGAAGGACTCAAAACTCAAAAGTAATAATACAAAATGTGTATTTTTGTAAACCAGAAAAACGTTTTTCTTACTTCCATTTTGTCATGCATACACAGATAAAAGCATGGAGGTTAAAGTTGTTCTGAGGTTTGTGGGGTATCAGAAGCACTAAAAAGGTGTAGCCAACCAGGGAACTATGGTTCACAAACATTGATCAGAAAACCAAAAAACCTATCCATTGAATACAAAATAACAGTGACATTCATTTGATTGGTTTGCATGTTCTAGATTCCCTTCTCTTATTGCTTTCCTCTGTTCTCACACCAGCCTTCCTTCATCAATCAACATCATCTTTTTGTATTCATCTCAAGAAAAAAATATATCTCATTCATAGCAAAATTTTTCCAATCCCAAGACATTACTTTTTTTTTCATTAAAAATGGGATAATTCTCAACATTTCTGCATTATCACCAAGAAACACAAACAGTAGTGGTGTGTCTGTCTCAATTTCCTTAGTGGAAGATCATTTCCAAGTTCACCATTTGCTAACACTCCTTGTCTATATAAGGGAAGCTCCCAAGTCCCAGAGCATCTGCATATCGAACACAGAGAGAGAAGAGCCACATACCCTTTTCGTCATACAAATTTTCCAAGCTTTCCTTTCCTGTTTTTCATCATCATAAGCTGAACCCTTTTCCTGTGGGAATTCGAAAATGGTTAGTACTATCTCTATATCATGGTTGTGTTTCAGTATGTTCGATGTCTATGCTCATTTGGTGAATCACATGCAGTTCCAAGCTTTTAACTTAGATTCTGTCAATGGTTTTTATTATATCTCAGGATGGGAAGATGAGTTGGACTGTAGCAGATGCTGTGGATTACAGAGGTTTTCCTGCTGATAAGTCTAAAACTGGTGGTTGGGTGCCTGCTGCTCTTATACTAGGTGTGTTCACTGGATTTTAATTTCAGCCTTTTCCTTCCCATGTTTGCATTTCAAGAGTTTGGTTGGCATGTATGTTTATAGAACAAGAAGCAGCCATTAAAAGTTGCAGAGTTATCTGGCTAGTTGTTAGCTTTGATATAGAGAAAACTACACAGAGTTCCAATTTCCCTTTAAGACTATCCATTTTCAGCTTTCATGGTAGCCACAGATGTTTGAAGATGGCAAAAAGAGTATCACCATATTCAACTGGATAACCTTTCTCTTTATCCAAGAAAGTTTCAAAATTCAAACCAATTAGTGGCTAATTGATGGTATTCTCTCCTGCTTTTGGTTAGAGAGAGGACAAGTTGAAAGGGACCCATCTGAACATAATACTCGTCATTTTGTTTATGGAGCTGGTGGGATATGGCAATTATTCTGTGACAGGATCAATCAGTCAGTCTGTTATGCATGTGAAACTGTGACATCTTCTTTTTTCGGCCATATAATCATATTCCCGTCGCCTACAGTGATATTACTTTTGACAGGCTTTTTCTTCACACAATTTTATCTATTTCCTCGTACCAAGAATTTACTTTCCATGGTTAATAGATTAAAACAAGCCAGCAAGTAAGAGGAAACACATCTTTTACAGTATCATAGCTCCATATTCTGATAGCTATAATGACTGCATTTTCACAGGGATTGAAATTGTTGAGAGGCTTTCAACCATGGGAATTGCAGTAAACTTGGTAACATATCTAATTGGAGTGATGCATCTTCCTAGTGCTACTTCAGCCAATATAGTAACAGACTTTATGGGCACATCCTTTCTCTTGTGCTTGCTTGGAGGCTTCCTTGCCGACAGTTTTCTGGGCAGATACAAGACCATTGCCATATTCACCGTGGTACAAGCACTGGTGAGTTGAAAAAATTAGATTCAGTGACAAATTTTTTGCACACAAAGGATTTGATTTCATTGTTTCTGATGATCAAATTCCTTTAATGTACTTCCAGGGCACTGGAATGCTGGCAACAGTGACAAAGCTGCCACAGCTTCGGCCACCTCCTTGTCACACCAGGAATTCTTGCATTCAAGCAAATGGATTCCAGTTAGGATTTTTCTACGTGGCTTTATACATAATTGCACTAGGAACTGGTGGCCTGAAATCAAGTGTTTCAGGATTTGGAACAGATCAGTTCGACGAGAACGACGAGAAGGAGAAGACACAGATGGCATATTTCTTCAACAGGTTCTTCTTCTTCATTAGTTTAGGAACTTTGATGGCTTGTACAGTGCTTGTCTACATACAAGACGAAGTTGGTCGAAGCTGGGCTTATGGACTTTGCACGGCTTCTATGGTTATAGCCATTTCGGTCTTCCTTTCTGGGACTAGAAAATACAGGTATAAGAAGAGCATGGGAAGTCCCATAGTTCACATTATGCAAGTAATTGTAGCTGCTACAAGAAAGAGGAAAATGGAGGTCCCTTATGATGTTAGCTTATTATATGAAGATACTCCAGAGGCCTCGAGAATTCAACACACAGATCAATTCCAGTAAGTTTACTTCACCTCAGAATTGGAAAAAGATAATAGTCTTCTAGGATTTGACTGCAACACAACACTGTTTCTTTTATAGGCTCTTGGACAAGGCAGCCATTGTTGCAGCTGCAGATTTTGAGAACAATGGTTCAGCTCCAAATCCATGGATGCTATGCTCGGTGACAAGAGTGGAGGAAGTGAAAATGATGGTGAGATTGTTGCCAATATGGGCAACAACCATACTGTTTTGGACCACATACGCTCAGATGATCACATTCTCTGTAGAACAAGCTTCCACCATGGAAAGATCAATAGGAAGATTCCAAATCCCCGCAGGCTCCCTCACTGTTTTCTTTGTAGCAGCTATATTGATTACTTTGGGAGTTTATGATCGTTTCATCATGCCCTTTTGGAAGAAATGGAAAGGAAAACCAGGTAAACTTCATTCATGAAAATACTTTAAAAACTTACGATCTTTGAAGGGTAAGAAGAAGATAACAGGATTATATATGTATGCAACAGGTTTCAGTAACTTGCAGAGAATAGCCATTGGACTGGTTCTTTCAACCATTGGAATGGCAGTTGCTGCAATAGCAGAAAGAAAACGCTTATCGGTAGCCAAAGAGAAGGGTGGCACCTCTGCAACAGTGCCCTTAAGCGTGTTCTTGTTAATACCCCAATTCTTCCTGGTGGGTGCCGGTGAAGCTTTCATTTACACAGGCCAGCTTGATTTCTTCATAACTCAATCACCAAAAAGTATGAAGACCATGAGCACAGGCCTGTTTCTGACAACTCTGTCTCTGGGGTTCTTCGTTAGTAGCTTCTTAGTCATGGTAGTGAAGAAGGTAACAGGAAGCAATGATGGCCACGGATGGCTAGCAGACAATATCAACAATGGCAGGCTTGATTGTTTCTATGGACTTTTAGCAGTACTTGGTGTCATAAACTTCATTGTATACATTATATGTGCGGTTTGGTATAAGCCTAGAAATGCTAAATCTGCTGTGCAGATGGAGACTATAGGTAATGGATCCTTAGCAGAAGAGAAGTGTTAGAGATGAAGCATTACTATTAGGCTTAATTTGCTTCATATATTTGGGTGTTTTCCTTCCTGGTTTTACTCACCATGTACACTAGAAATAAACTGGGTTTGGATTTTCGATTGTTGTATGCTGAGCAAGTTCATGAGTGAACTGAGATCTCAATTAAATCCCAATATCAATTTTGCAAGCAAGTTTGTAAAATGTGATAGTAATCAAATTATAAGCAACTTTTTGGGTTGTTTGGTTTTAATTTTATTTTGATTTTCTATTTCTGTTTCTTTAAACACGAAAATTAAAAATATTACAGAAATTGAAAAAAACACATAAATATAATATAAAAACTTGAAAAAACATATAAAAATAGATGAAAATATATATAAATAAAAATAAAAATTGAAGCAAACCAATTTCATATCTCTTTTAATTAAAATTCTTTTGCCTTTTTATCCCAAAAAAAAAATTATAAGCAACTTTAACAAAGTTAATAATGTATCTTTTTGAATCTTATGGCTAGAAATAAGCTTATATAAAGGTTTATTTTACTTTTTTAACTTTTTAAAAGAAGATTTAACATAACCATAACCTTTATCGAATATCACCTTACTCCTTTATGTCTTAAAATAAGTTTAACTTATCTTCCAATATTTACAAAAATAATACAATTTGCTAACAGTAATTTTATTATGAGAATAAAACATTTAAATTTTTTAAATGATTTGATTCATGCCCTATTTTTTTGAATGCATACATAATAATCTAAGATTTAAGAAGTAAATTTTTCTTAATAAAAGTAAAGTTTAGTAGGTCAATTATATCATTTTTAAAATTCCAAGATTGTTAGGATCAACTTTTTGCTTTATTTTTATTTTTATTTTTATGTATTTTCACTAATCTTTGTTTTTTTAATTTATGTAATATATTTGTGTATTATTTTTTTTATTTTCATACTTTTTTAATTTTTATATTTTAAAAAATAGAAATATAAAACAGAATAAATAAATCCTTAAAAGGTTAACTTTTTCTTATAATATTTAGGAATAAAGTGAGGATAAAAAGTAAGGTAAGGGCTTGTTTGATGTGGTTTTGATTTTTTTATTTTGATTTCTTATTTTTTAAAATATAAAAATAAAGAAAAATAGTATATAAATCAAAAAAGACAATATACTAATACTATATAAAAACTGAGGACAATAATATAAAAATTGATAATAACACACAAAATTTAATATAAATACACAAAAATTACAATTAAAATTCCCAATAAACAACAATACTCAACAACACCAAATTTTTTAAAAAATCGACAAAGCAGATCTTTTGTCAGAAGACCTTTATTTGATCTGTTGTACCTTGATTCTAGGAAATAACCCGTAACATTTATACCTACTGAAAATGATGTTATTTTGCTAGTGGATTCTGCACCCTTTTGTTTGGGAATCTTTAATACTATTTTTCAATGAATTTGGCGTTAAGATATCATACACCAACCATGAACAGAAAAAGTGAACCAAAACAATAATTTTTCCAAAGGAAACATGCCAGCTCTCTAAAGTGGTTGTAAAATATGGAAGAAAGGCTTATGCCTTTTAGGTACAGATCACAACTGAGTTTCTCTTCTTCTATGATTAGGTTTGAATGGAACTAAAAGTGACTAAGACCGGACACTTTTACTGGTCGATTATTCAAAGTGGTGGTCGGTCCAATTCCAAAGCTATAAATCCTCAAGGAAGAAGATGATATAATAATAATAGAGTACCGTAATGGCGCATTACTGAGATTTTATTTCCACTAGAACAACCGGTTCAGCTATAACCGGAGTGCCATAATGGCGCATTATTGGAATTTTTGAAGGGTCTCAGGATTTGTAAGTGTCAATTCAATGAAATTCATTACTCACCGGAACAACCAGTTCAGGTGTAACTGGAGTATTGTAATGGAGCATTATTGGAATTTCTGAAGGATCCCAAGATTTGTAAGTATCAATTAAATGAAATCCGATACTTATATTTCCAATGATTGAGATCCGTTTGATTTAAAGCATGCTTGTTAAAGTTTGTTATATTAATTTTTTATTTTTATTTTTTTAATATAAAAATAAAAAAATTGTATAAAAATCTGAAAAAAACTCAAAAAAATTAATAAATTTTTTATTTTTATTTTTATATATTTTCATCAAATTTTATTTTTTAAAATTTTTATACTATTATTTTAATTTTTAAATTTTATTTATGCTGTTATTTTATATTATTTTTATATTTTCATATTTAAAAAATAAAACTAAAAACTAAAAACTAAAATAAGAAGGGTTAATATCATGGGTAGTCCCTATAATTTTTCAAACTATCAATTTAGTTCTTATAGTTTAAAAACTATCATTTTAGTCCCTAAACTTTTTTTTTTTCAATCATTAGTCTTTTATCAGATTTTGCTTATGTTGACCAATAAATTTTTGACATGTATCCATACTATATCAACAAAATCTGATAAATGACTAATAATTAAAAAAATAAAAATTTAAAAATTAAAATGATAATTTTCAAATTATAAGAACTAAATTAATAGTTTGAAAAATTACAAAGACTACCGGTAATATTAACCTAAATAAGAAACAAACCATCCCTAACTCGTCAAATAATTTGTAGGGATGCGAAAAAAATAGGATGGCCCCCGCCAAAGGGGCAAAGTAATTAGATTCTAGCAAGCAATCATCTTCAGCAGGGACCAGCAGCAGCTGCCTTAACCTTGTCCTTTGGACCCTGGACCCAAA
The DNA here is from genome assembly GCA_028565735.1 of Pinacopodium congolense. NCBI lineage: Eukaryota > Viridiplantae > Streptophyta > Magnoliopsida > Malpighiales > Erythroxylaceae > Pinacopodium > Pinacopodium congolense. The sequence continues at coordinate 16,383,930 of JAOXYD010000007.1, forward strand.
AAGTGGGGAGTGACTGTTCTGTGTATGCACCCGGAGTTGGAATCCGACCAGAATTGTTCAAAACTTGGACTGTACACGAATGCTCACACGGGCTTGATTGCATATCTTAGGTTAAGCCATCTCCGAACCATCTTTAAAATACAGAAAAAACAACATAATAAAAGTGGATTGAACTCCAAGTCAATTCAAAGTGTTTAATATTGTTCCGTTCCGATCGGTATCGGTTAAAACGTTTCGTTCTGAACTAAAAATAAAACGGAATGGTTAAATACTATTCTAAAAGTAAATACTGGTTAATACCAGTTGGTATTAGTCGGTTCTGGCTGGTACGGTGCATACCGACCAGTACCGATCGATACAAAAATTTAAAAAAAAAAAAAAATTTAAAATTTTTTTTTGTATTTTGATTTTTTTGTTTAAAGTTAAGTTAAAAACTATATAATATAATACATTTATAGATCATTTTGCAAATTTTATAAAATTTAAAATTTTATTTATAATTTTAAACAATTATCTAAAATGGTACTAGTATTAACTGATACTAGTACAGTACCATTTTTTAGATAAATCCGATACTGATATCGGTACGGTATTTAATATACTGATTTAATTCTATTTTATCCTCCCTTTTAAAAGAAAATTACAATGTCACATAAAAAAAAACATTGATAGCATATGATTACAATGTCAAAGATATTTTTTTAATCAATCTTTTCTTTCTTCTTTTTTTTCATTCATGTATTTTTTTAATTCTTTCATTCTTTATTTTATTATTTAAACAATATTTCAAAAAATTCATTATATATTTATTTAAGTAATTATAATAATTTTATTTAAGTAATTATAATAATTTAATTATAGATATTATATGTTTATTTTAGTAATTATAATAAATATATAATTATAGTAATTATCTATTTATTTAAGTAATTATAATAATTTAAATAATTATACCTTTATAATAATTTTAAGATTTAGTCTCATGTTTA
>JAOXYD010000007.1:16385018-16398046 GCA_028565735.1 Pinacopodium congolense
TTAAAGAATCTTTGTCTATGTACATATAAGACAAAAAAAGTTGGATTGCATGTTAGGAGCTCATAACAGTTTAAATGATAGACATGGTTTAGGTTTTGTTAATGGAAGTTTTTCAAATGATGCAAAAACCATTTTTACAAAGGACAAAAGCCTAGAAGAAAAGCATGTGCCTAAGCCACATTTAGAAAACATTGCATCCACATCTAAAGTACATACTAGGTAATTTTTTAATAATGCTGCATCTTTATCAAAATTACATATTAAGAAGAACAATCATCACGCTTTCATGTGTGCATCTACGAAAAATGCTAAGAAAGATGTGCATATAAATAAAAATAGGCATAATTTCTTTAGGAATGTAAAATCATCTCATGATGCATTCTGAACCCATGTTAGGTAAAGAGGTCCTCCATATTCTCATGTTTTTCATATGCGTGAGCATAACTATATAGATAGGTCATATTCACATCCTAGATCCCATTTACATTAAGACAAGAACATGCACATATTTAGACCATATAGGAGGCAACTTAGGCCAACTCACACACAAGCACTAAAATGCATTCCCATCCATCTAGGAACATCTCATATACTTATTCTAGGCCATCAAACATGTTTTGTTCATATACTACGAGTAAATTTCATCAAGGAAGAGCATTTAGAAATGGTGAACTTAGAAATGCATTTAAGTCTCATATTAGGAAAAAATGACATGTTTCATAGGCGCAATGGTGTGATACATTCCCACATCCCTCATATATATAAGTGTAATCATATGAGAGGTCATTTTGAAATGAGAAATGCATCTAGGAATGAAGATCATAAGTTCTATGATGTTTAATATGTTTGTGATTTTTGTGGCAACAATGGGCATTTAGAAAATTTTTGTTTTATTAAACATATGATATTTAGGAAACTCTTAAAAATGTGGGTTGAGAAAGATGCAAAAGATAACCCCTAGAGACCCAATTTTAATATGGGTATTTAGAATTCATTAGTTCTTTATTTTGTAGGTCAACAGTCATTGATGTAAAATAGGTGTCAAGTTAGGAACTAAATGGATGTAGCATCTCCATCATTTTTATGAGAAATATAAGATTATCAAGAATCCTCACATGAGCTTATCAAAGTATAATTATTGAACCAATTGAGGAACAATGAATTTGATATCAAATGGTAATGCAAATGGAGGTACCCCTATGCTCTCTTTTGATAATATCTAGCTTCATGAAATTTTTAATGTTTATGCTTAAATTAAAAATGTTTGCCTAGATATGAGTTTTGAATGCATACTAAACGTTTTGATGCATTTTATGCATAATATAGAAAAATATACATTCTTAAAGCATAATATGTGATTTATGATACATTTTATATATTTATTCCCTTTTCATGCTATGTTGTCTTATAATTCATAATTTCATATGTTTATGGCGATTTTTATTATGTACAATTGGTATGTGTTTTTAAGATGCAAGAATTAAGGACGGGTAAGTTTTAAAAATTAGTTATGATTGGTATTATTTTTTATGATGTCAAAAAGGCAGGAGAGAATAGCGTAATATTAAGGAATAATATGAGTTTTAAGTATAAAGGTGGAGATACATATCATTTAATAATGTATGATGCATGTACATGAAATGTGTTGCAATGTCCTTTATATGTTCTTTATATTACATGTTTTGTCATCATAAAAAAGGGGCGGTGATTGTTAAACCGACGAAGGTTTCAATCATATATTTTGATGATGACAAAATATTATTGTTATTAATATTTGAGTGTTGATGCTAAAAAACTAAATTAATGCATAAAGTGTTAGGACATGTCTTGAGCCAAGGTAGAAGAGGATTATTGATCAAGAATTAATGACAGGATAAAGCAGGAAGATCAAGGATGAAATTTCGAGATAGAAAGATCAAGTTATGTAGATTTAGGTTTATGTCTTAATATCTTAAGTTTCCTAAACATTATATCAATGCTTAAAAAAGCTCTCACATTTTCATAAATATTTGCACATAGGTTTTGAATAATGTTTTAGTGATTGATTAAATATGAATATAGCATTGACATATTACGAATTGTTTTAAAATGTTTCATTAGCATAAAAATGCATGATCAAGAGGTAATGTGATGATTTGTTTTAAATTATGCCTCTTAAAGTTGTCTAAGTGTTTTGAATGTTGTCTAAACATGTTGAAAATGTCTTTTGTGACCTGTGTGCATTAGACTTGAAGCAAAATAAACATATTTAAAAAATTTTGCATTAGTTTTAGTCTGTTTTATGATCAAATTTTTTAAAAATGTGTTAATTAGATTACAAATCAAGTGATTTTATGTTTTTTATTTCAATTTATATGTCTTAGTATCACATTTCACTTAGGGAATGATTTAGAACTTATTTGAATTGAATTAAAATTGAAATGAATTGTGTTTTTAGTGTTTTAGATTAATTTTATACAAGTTTTATAGGGATCGACCTACTGATTCATGTAGTTTGGTCGACCGATGTACAATGCCTAGCAATGTAACAACTAATTTCTTAAAAATGAAGCTTTTGGTTTTCAATGATTGGTCTCCCCTCTGACAACTATTTCTCATAACCAATGACTCCAATCCCTTTCTAACCCTATAAATAACATTCTTAAATATTTCTATCAGATCTTTATGCTCCCAAAACAAATTTACAAGCTCAAAATCTCAAAAACACTAAAACTATCCAGATTTTATTCACCATTGGTTCATCTCTTTTTCTCTTGTTACTTTTTGATTTAATCTCATTTCTGGAGCAGAAAATTGATTGTTTTAAGTTTTTTAAATCATCTAATGATTTCATAGATCATTTATTTTCATTTTAGGGCTCCATTTAATTAGTTATAATGTCATATATTCATATATACCAAATTTGTCCAGATTTGGATGCTTCATCTTTTTTGCTCAACTTTAGCTATTTAATTCAGATTTTTGTGCTTCAAAATTGAACCAATCTATTGTAGTTGTGTTCTTCTATTTTCCAAGTTTTTTAAATTTTTTATGTTATTTATTAAGGTTAGAAACTTTTTTTCATTGGGCTGGAAAATTAACAGTACATATTTAACAGCTCTTGTAAGTTATTGAGTTGTTCTTGATATAATCATTATGTTTTAGGCTCTAATTTCATATTGATTACTGCAATAAGATGTTAAGAGGTTGATTAAGATTCCAATAGGATTATTGCATTGATTTTATATCATTTGAAAGCTTATAAATGTTGATTTATTGACCTATAACTTAAGTGTTATAGATTTTGAAAGATTGAGTGTTCTTGTGTTTAATCTGATTGTTTAATGTTTTAACTTCTCTTTTGTTACATAAATTTGTTTTTTTATGATCTGTTAAGGGATTAGGAAACTTATTATGATGATTTTTTGGCTGAAAGTTCTCAGAAATATTTTTATAAGTTGAGCTTACAAAGAAACACAATTAAGGTGTGTTTTGATTACTATCTTAAGGAATTTGATTTATGTTAGTTGTTGATTATTAGTGAGGGTGCTCTTTGTCATTAAAATATAGTTAATAGGTTATTCTTGACCTGTGATAAATAATATTTGAGTTGCGTTGATTATTGAATGGGAATTAGATTGGTTTGTGCCATGTATGAGCATTGGGGGATGCATAAGGCATTTGCATTACATTAATTGTATTTGAGCCCCTATCTAGTATTGTGTTTTATCAAGAATTTGTTAAGCAATATAAGTGTGAATCAAGGCTTAGGTAATTTGAATTTGGGATTTGTTTTATTGGGAGAAAATTATATATTTTTTGTTTTGCGAAAAGGATTATTCTTCACCCATTTAAAGAAAGGTTGAAGGGTTCCTCTTGACCCATTTATAAATAAGATTGTGTGGATTCCTCTTAACCCTTGCAATTAAAATTGTAAAGGGCTACTCTTTACCCTCTTTGTGAAAAGTAATATTGTAAAGGTTCCTCTTCACTTCTTTTGTGGAAAGAAGAAGTTTTAAAGGTTAATCTTCACCCTAATTAAGATTGTTTTTAGTGAAATTTTCAACAAGTCGTTGGAGAGAGGACGTAGGTCTTCTTTGAAGTAGTCAAACCTTTATAAATCTTGGTGTTGCTCTCTACCCCTATCCTCTTTACATTTTTAAACTTTTTTTATTGAATTTGATTATATTGACATAATCATATCATTCCATTATAGGTTGATTTTTGTTTTAGTGACCCATATAGTTAAAATTGGCTTAAGTGATTTAGTTTGTTTCTTTGGTAAGAAAAATTTTAATACCCAATTCACTCTCCTCTTAGGTCTCATAGGACTTATAAAGAAGTTACTCATTAAGGTATTACATAGAGGTTAAACCAAAGGCAAAGAAGCAATGAGGTATATCTTATAAGCTAGTAAGTACAACTAGTTAAAGGAACCATTTAGGATGCAACTTGGAATCATAAGATGTGAAGGGTGCAATGACTTCCATATATGTGATTAGTAGTTCAAGGTATAGCAGTTCGAGAGTAAAGAATTTGCATCATCTGTCTTGTTATCCATATAACTAGTAGCTTAGGGTAAAGATCCCTTAATCATTGAGTGCAATAAGCCAGTCTTATTTATTTTTGAAGAGTAGACCCAGATAAACTAGGAAATGGATGAAAATAATTACAATGGTAACTTAAATATTATCTAGATAATCTTAGATCTCCTTTAATGAAAAAATAAATATGTTACATCTATACAATTAACCAATAAAGGTAAAATATCCTTGCAATAATGGCACTAATTAATGAAAAATTTTCTCGTATAAGACAAAAATGACATTTGACTTAAATAAGAACGATGCCATTAAGGATTGTCATTAACCCTCTATCTTCACTCAGGAGTAGAATGGAATCTGTAGAATGACACCATTCATAACCACCATTATCCTACTGACTCCATCTAGGAGGAAAACAGCGTACTAAAGATAGTATAATGGTGTCATTGTACTCCTTTGTTTAGCTTTTGTATCATTAACTTAAGAATTTTTAACACTCTCCCTTAAGCTAAGGAACAGATGTCCTCCATTCCTAGCTTGAATACTAGATCATTAAAACTTATACTGCTTAGTCCCATTAGTAGAACATTTATTTATTAGTGTTTTAAGGGAATGTAGGACATATAAACTAGCACTTCTTCTAGCTTCTTTAATGAAATGTCTATTAATTTCAATGTTTTTTTCATATCGTATTATATAGGATTATGAGAAATATTGATGGATGACTTGTGGTCATAATAAATTTTCACAAATGCCTCCCATTTGACTTTTAAATAATTTAAAATAATCTCCAATCAAAGTAAATCACATGACCCTTGAGTAGTAACTCTAAATTTTGATTCTAAAAATGATCCTACCACCACATTCTTTTTTTTTTCTACATCACTAAATTTCTACGATTAAAGATACAATAGCTTGTAATTAATCTCTAATTACTAGTGAATCTGCATAATTATCATCATTATATCCTTCAAGGGTAAGAAGATTACTCCTTTTAAATAAAATATCTTTCCTTAGATTTCCTTTCAAATAATGCAACACTTTGTCTGCTACTCGAAGATGAGATTCTTTAAGATCATGCATGAACTGGTTAAGTATACTTACTATGTAAGTTATGTCTGTTTGTTGTGATCAAGATATATTAGTTTTCCAACCAACTTATTATATTTTCTTTTATTAATAATAGGTGCTTCCTTATCTTTTTCCAACTTATGATTAAAATCCATCAAAGTAGAGATTAGATTACATTCAATCTTCCCTATTTTTAATAATAAATCAATAACATATTTTTATTGAGATATGAATATCCTAATTCTTTTATCTCAAACTCAATTCTTATTCTCACTTTCAATTTATGCTACTCCTTATCATCATCTCTACTTACTGTAATATCATCTATGTAGAGTAGATGTACTATGATTCCTGTATAGTTTAGTGCTATCTTTTATCTTAAACTTCATTCTTGGTCTCACTTTTAATTTATGCTTCTCCTTATCATCATCTTTACTTACTGTAATATCATCCATGTAGAATAGATGTACTGTGACTCCTCTTATATCTGAGTGCTTAATAAATAATGTATGATCACCTTAATTCTGTTTATACCCAAAATCTTTTATGACCTTTGTAAATCTCCCAAACTAAGTACTTAACAATTTTTTTAAACCTTAAGGAGTCTTATTCAATTTATAAATCTAGTTGCTTGTTCCCCTTTCAAATCTTGGTGAAATGCTCATATAGGTTTCCTCTTCCAAGTCTTTATAGAAAAGGCATTCTTAACTTCATATTAGAGTAGTTGCTAGTTGAAATGTGTTACTCAATATAGTAGGATTATTATAGTGTTCATCTTTGTAACTTGAGCAAAGGTCTCCTTATAACTAGTACCATACTTCTGAATATATCCTTTAATCACCAATCATACTTTATATCTCTCTAAAGATATGTTAGCCTTGTATTTCTTAATGACGACTCACTTACAACTAACAATTTTATTTCCTTTGGTCTATTAACTATCATCCATGTTTGGTTCTTTTTTAGTGCATTATGTTTGGTTATTTTTTAGTGCATTCATCTCCTCCCTCATACCATCCTTTCATACCTTCGTGGCAATGCCTTAAAAATAGGGTTAGGAATAGTAATAATGTTTAAATTCAAAATGAACCTTCCGTAAATGGTGATAAATGCTTCAAAGAGATATAATGAGATAATGGATAAAGTTATCATTTAGTATGTTTTTTTAATATCAATAAGAAAATCTAAGTCATTCGATAGTATATATAAAGGTGAATCTATAAGAAGAAAAAGTATTGTATTGCTTCATACATGTAGGTTTTACATCTTACATTTAAATAGAAAAAAAAAAGAGGTAGGAAACTACAGTTGTACAAAATCAATCATCCTAATTAAATCCTTAATTATAGCAATGACTCACAACTTTTTCAATCCTAATATTCAGTGTTAACTACTTAATATTTAGTATTCATTATATCAAATATTAGTGAATATTCTCTTTTCAATTTAAATTTTTATAAAAAAGGGATTTCATCCCTATCGAGTATTTCTTCTTTTAATATATGTTAAATATTTTTTTATGATTAGTGTCAGACCCATAAGAAAAAATGATTGATTTACAAATTCAAAGCAATTTATACGAAGGACTTTCTTTAACAAAATATATAATTTCTTGCGATATAGCACAAAAAGGAGTTGTGGATACTGTTGTATGAGCATCAGCTGCTGGATATTTTACACAGAAACTTGTTGAATTAGTTTAACATAGTATTATCTGGAGGCATATTGTGGCCCTGCCTGAGGTATTTTTGCTAGTCCACGAAATGGAGTTAATGGCTATTCATAACTATCACTTTAACACCAAAGAAGAGTTTGACCCAATGCTTGATTTTCGATCTAGTTGATCCTAATTCAACATTAAAATTATAATAAATTTCTCCAATAAATAAATCTTTTGTATGTAAATATTTCATATTTGATTCCATCCATAAATATATTTTTCCCTATAAGTTTTAGTCTCAATAAGAATGTTACTTCTTAGACGTAGAGCAAGTAGTGTTTTAAACTCAAATACATTACCCACGATCAAATTCAACCTATTAGTAATAGAACCTTTTTCAAAAAGGATTGAAAGGTAAGATGCATAAGTAATATACTAATTTTCTTCTCTAACAATTGGCTCAATATGGTATCAGTGTCCTTTTGGAACAATAAATAAAACATCAAGTGTTAAAATAATTTAACTCCCTTTGTGATATGGACTAAGTGTTCCAAAACCCAAAGTTTATAAGGCTTAGAACGCCTTTTTTTTTCCTTTCCTTATTTTACATAAAGACACATGAATTGCATTCTTATCTATATAAAAAGAGTGCAATCAATCTAATTCTAATAAATTAACCTCATTCCAATATATTGAAAACCAAATCTTTGTGGAACAATCTTTTCCTTTTACACATTATTAGCATAAATACCTTCATGTATTAAACTTTTTCTATGAATTTATCAATTTTAGTGACAAAAACTTTTTATTTCTTTTCCAATAGTTTAAGTTTATGTAAAGTTATACATTTGACCCCATTCATAAGCAATTTTTTTATCTATCTTAATTATTTGGATTGCAAATGGTATCAACTACTTAAAAACCTAAAAACCACTATTTTAGATTATAGTTGAAGGTTTTTAGTATAACGTAAGTAATATTTGTGTTCATGTAATACATGACTAGCTGCTACTATAAACAACAACTTATTTTTCATTTTCATACTTGATTCAAATTCAGTGACATATAGAATGGTATTTTTACATTAGAAAAATGTAAACTTCTTTATTTTTCACTAAGTTTCAAATGTATATGGTACTTGATATCCATATGCTTACCACGATCATGGAATAAAAAAATCTTTTTTAAAGTAATCATTGATTTATTGTCACAAAACAATTTTATTGATTATACAGCTCACTAAGTGTTATTTATAGCCAAATTATTTAAGTTGCATAACTCGTTGCTACTATATACTTTGCTTTTACCTTTGATAGGGCAGCTACTTGTTATTGTTTTGAAAACTAAGAAAAAAATATCTGAACCAAGATGAAACACATATCCAAAAGCACTTTTAAATGTCTAAATATCTCTGGCCTACTGTCTATATACCTAACCAGTTCCACTTTGTTAATATTGGAGTAGAATATGTCATTATTAAGTGTATCTTTGATGTATCTCAAGATACTTTGTAGCTTGTCAATGAGATTAACATGGTAAATCCATAAATTTGTTTACAGTTTCAACACTATAGATTATATCAAGTCTTGTAGCAATCAAATATCTCAAGCTCTTAACCATTCTTCTAAAATTTATTATGTCAAATAATTCACTACTACCTTCTTTCACTAGCTTTAACCTTTCTTCCATTGGAGTTATTATCAAGTTATAAGCTTTCATTTTGAATTTCTTCTATCTTGTGCATATTTCTTCTATGAGATAAAAATGCATTCTGTTTTTTTTTCGTGTTACATCAATACCAAAAGAGTAAAAAATCAATCTCATATAAGTCATCTTGAACCGAGTAATCATAACCTCCCTGAATTTTGATAATAGCTTTAGATTGTTGTTGATGAAGACTAAATCATCCATATACAGGCAAACAGTGATAATATCTCCATTCTTATTAGTTTTGGCATACAAGACAAGTACATTTGCACGTATGTGAAAACTAATATTGATAAAGTATGTGTTAGTCCAAGTATACCATACTTAAGGTGCTTCTTCGAACTCATATATAGTCTTTTTTAACCTGGAAACTTTGTCTTCTTCACCTTGTTCCACATAACCTAGTGGTTGCTTAATATATGCTTCTTCTTTAAGCACATCATTTAAGAAATAGACATGACATCCATTTAGGATACTTTCTAGTGATTTTGAGTAGTAAGAGAGATGATCACATTTCAATTTGGAAATAGAAGAAAATACTTTAACGTAATTAATACTTAGTTTTTACTTGTATCCTTTGGCTACTAAATGTGCCTTAAAAGCACCATTGGCTCATATTCTTTCCTTTTTCTAAAGAAGTTAACACCTGAGTATTATTCTTTTTAATGGCATAAAACTCCTCATTTATAGCTTAATTCAAAAATCATCATCAGATACTTCCTCAAACATTAGAAGACCACAATTTGCAAAGAAAGCATAATAGGTGAAATCTTCTTTTTTGTCATCATCAAAATCATGATCACAATGAGCCTTATAATCTTCTAGAGATGTAAGTAGATGAAAATAGCATGTGAAAGTCTGATTAAAGTTCATGCATAAGGAGTTGATTCTCCAAGCTCAATAGAAGATGGATTTTCAGTAGCTAGAGAAGAAGATTGTTGGCCGTATATAGCACTAGGCATAATTAGTAATGTTTTGAATACCGTATCGGTACCGGTCAATACTAGTACTATTTCGAATAATTTTTTAAAATTATAAATTAATCTTTGAATTTAAAATTTATAAAATAATTCATAAATGTATTATATTGTATAGTTTTTAACTTAACTTTAAACCTAAAAATGTCAAAATACAAATTTTGTCTTTTAAAAGAAATTTTTTTAATTTTTTTCCGGTACCAGTCCGAATTCGGTACAAAATTCACCGGTACCGGTACGAAATTTAAAACATTGATAATTAGAAACCTTGAAATCTTTACCTAATTAAAAGATTTACTGTTAATAAAATAGGAAAATATAACAATATATCGAAATTGGAAATATCAATACAAGTTAAATTAAAAATAAAATTTTAAAGTAAAAGGATAGGGAAAGAGATTACAAATTGATTTATAATGGTTTGAAATATAAACCTTACCTACATCCACACTTCAATCACTTGTTAGAAATTTCATCATAATCTTCTTTAAATAAGTGAAGAGTACCTCTTGTAGAAGAATCTTCCTTCATAAGTGAAGAGTAACCCTTACAAGAATCTTCTTGTGATGAAAAGCAAACTTACAACTTAAATTTAACAAACCCACAAGAAAAATACGCTTAAAAGTATCTTACTTTACTTAACCAAAGTGTTTAAGAGGGCTCATAATAAACACTAATGATGAATACACTAAACATCACAATAACAAACCTAAAATCATCTCTTTCATTCAATGTAAGTCACTATAAGATATTTGTATTCAATGTAGGATTATAGGCCAAAATCCTCACACTAGTCATTTATGACTATTGGTAAACATTAATAATCAATAATTACAAATTTTCTTATTAGAAACTAGTCGTTGCAATTGATTTCATGACTAATGGTGGACCATTTATAAGTATTAGTAGACCAGTCAAACACACTAGTTAACCAATATCTAATACTAATTGACCAATCCATAAAAACAATGTCATTTGACCTAATGTTTGATGCGTCGTTAACCTTCTAGACAAAAATCACCTAAAATTTTCACTGAACACTAGTTCCTACATTGATTGACCAGTCTCTCTTTTGGTCATGCACTAATTGATTACTAATCCTACATTGGTCGACCAATCCCTCTATAATATAGTTTTTAACACTTTCAAAACTTTTCCTAACATGTCTAAACTTCTCCAAAAACACATTAAAACACTTCTTCTCAATAAAACCTATTTTAAACACACTTCAAACAAGTTATCAAAAATATTTTAATACATCAATAGGATTCTTTAAAATAATTTGTAAACTTTCCTCTTGATATAAGACCTATTTGTAAATATTTATGTATAAATACATATGTGTGATTTGAATCCTTAAACATTTTGAGAAGGCTAAGACAAGATCTACAATAAAAATTGCATAAGATAACCTATTTAAATCCATTATTTTGATCTCTAATTTGGTCTTCATAAATCACTCATACTACTTTCTTTAAGAATAAATTCTTTTTCAAGAACGTAGCATATTTTAAGACAAATACCTTTTATTTAAGATAATGATAAAATTGATATCTAAAACTCTCTTTTGGATACCCCCACAAACTTACACTTATCTTATTTAACTTGAAGTTCATCAAACATTGCATGCTTTATATAAGTATTACATTCCCTAATCTTTAAGTATGCTAACTTTGGTCCATTACCAGTCGCTATGTTATATGGTATCTTGTAAACCGATTTTGATGGAACTCTATTCAGAAGGTAAGTATTAGTCTCAAAGGCATGCCCCTAAAAATCATTAGAAGATCCACATGATTCATCATGAAATGGACCATATCTAATAGAGTATAATTTCTCATCTCAAATACTCTATTATATTATGGAGTTTTACGTGTAATTTAGCATAAGATAATCTCATTCTCCTTTAAATAATATAGAAACTTAAATATTAAGTACTCACTACCTTAATCAAATCTAAGTGTCTTAATAATTTTACAAATTTATTTCTCTACCTTGTATCCAAATTCTTTATTAAACTTTTCTAATGATTTAGAATTTTGTTGCGTTAAATACATATAATTATATATAAAATGGCAATTTATAAATAAGCATCTCTAACTTGAGTAGTCAAGAGACCATATACATATAAGTGTATAAACTTTAATAATTCACTAGCACGCTGCCTTTTTCCTATAAAATTTTGATCATCTCACTTAATAACAAGACTCACAAGTTTTATATGATTCATAACCAAAAGGATCTAAATATCATTATTTATGTAATATTATTATTCTAGTTTCATTAATATGATCTAACCTACAACACCATAAATAAGATATATTTTGGTTCTTAATTTTCTTTTTTTACTATTTATATTGAAGAGTGCAAGACCTAGTTCATACAAACCATTCCTAAGTAAACCAAATCTATAATAAATATCATAATTATGAAAAGAACAACTTATATTTACAAATCCATTTATGTATAATAACAAAATAAAAATGATGTTTTTGGTAATTACTGAAACATAATAATAATTATTTAATTCAGGTACAAAGCTAAAAGGAAAATATAAACTATAAGTTCCTACAAATAATACAGCAACTCTTGGTACAATTTCAATTGACGAGTTCATTTTGCTTTTCCTTAATGATCTATTATCCATCAGTACTTGCACAGTATTATAAATGTAAGATTCACAACCAATATTTAATACTCAAGAATGTGAAATAAAAGTAGAAAGATTGACCTTAGTTTTAAACATACCTGAAGATAAAATTACCTTTAGCTTTTTTTTCCTTCAAGGTACTAAGACAGGCCTTGCAATTCTTATTCCAATATCTATCGACCCCCATAATGGAAATAAATGTGCTTGTTATTTTTCTTTCGGATACCACTAGTTGGCTTTGCTACACTAGTAATAACCTTTTATTTCTTATTCTTTTCAATAGTCTCACTCTTATTCTTTGAAAAACCAATTACAATAACAAAATTAGATTCCTTCTTAAGGCATCCTGATTATGATATTGAGCATATTCAAAATTTTTGGTAATGTCACATCTTTTTAATTTATGTAAAAATTTGTAATGAACTAAAAAAAGTTTGGAG
>JAOXYD010000007.1:16400544-16414498 GCA_028565735.1 Pinacopodium congolense
TATAATGATTAGGTATTATTAATATAATATAATATAATGTGATAATATTCTTATAATATTAAAAATATTTTAAAAAGTATATTAAAAAATTTAGTAAGGGTAATTTTGTAAGATAAGATTGTGCCTCTTAAGTTTGTGGAATTCATTTGCAAATCTCAACTATTTTGGTGGGATTTGGATTAGTTATATTGAATTATATGGAATTCAAATCTCAGAATTGAAATGAACAGTTTTTTATGTTTTAAATACAAAAATTTGGAATTGTAAATGAATTCCACAAAATTTTATGAAATTCATTTGTTCCAAATATGCTCTTATTCTCTAATTTGTTCTATTAACATTTTCTATAGTATTATTTTACTCCTTACATTTGTAAAATAGTGTTATTAACATGTAAAAAATGTTGTTATTTGTCTTATAATATTGATAAAATAGCGTAAATTGTCTCTTAAGTACTAATTCTATTAATATTTTGTCAATCAATTATTAAATATGCACCATCAATTATTCATTAATATTCAATATATCACTCAATTTAAACTTTAATGGTTGATTAATAAAATATTAATAAATTGATCGTTCAAAATAATTTATACTATTTTATAAATATTAAAAAATAAATTATACTTTAAAAAGAAAAAAAATTAGTATCTTAAAAAATATTAATAAATTAGACATTTTTTCAAAGTACTATGAGGTAAAATATTAAATAAGCCATTTGCATTTAGTTGTTTGGGGTTAGTTTGTGGAAATTGGCACTTTTGCCCGAGTAATTTGGAGCTTGACCTGTTGCCAATCCCATAGCTAGTTGAAGTTACTCTTTCGTATAAGCCCCACCGTACCTTGGTCGTCGAGGCAGGGTTCAAGAAGTCCCGAGTCCAAATTCACTGACCCTCAACCATTCCCGCCCATTTATCGTCATTTTTCCGTTAGGGTTCCGATGATCTCCCCTAAGCAACTTCTCTCCGTCATCGAATCCTCCCTACTCGGGCCTTCCCCACCGTCTCCGTCCCAGAGAGTCGAGCTACTTCACGCCATTCGCAGAGCTCTTCCTTCCTTCAAGTCGCTACTCTCCTACACGGTACGCTACAGTCTTCAACTTCCACCCTCCCCCTTCTTTCTCTCCATTTTCTACGCGTTGCCTGGTTGGAACTTGAAAATTGAGTCTGCCTGCGTTTTTTAGCCCCCGAAGCCGTCTGACCGGGCGCAAGTTCAGTCTAGAGAAGTGAGGCTTCCGGATTCGGGACCCATATCGCTTGATGACCAAGATGTTCAACTTGTGAGTTTGATTTTTCTCTTCCCTTCATTCTTGGTTCTTTTGGGATGGGAAAGAAGCGAAATGCCTTCTTCTTCTTCTTCTTTTCTATTGTCTTTATTTCGAATTGAATAAAAGGTTTGATCGAATGATTATGGTGAACTTGAAATAATGTCGGGCATGTTATATATGTTTCAACGGGCTGATTCTGCCTGCAATTGCTGCTCATTGGAAATGGTTAGTCTGATTTTTATTTATCATACTTGAGTGTCACATTATGGAGATAGTTGATGTGGGTAGCCTTCAATGCAGTAGGAGCCAGGTTATTAGTGCCACTTGGTTTCTGCATGGATCGAAGTTTGGCTGCTAGTTTTCTGGCATTTTGTCCCACCAAAGAGTTATGCTATTTGCCCTCAAATACTTAATTTGCCTACCAACCAATATTATTAGCAATATCGTCCGTGCTATCTCATCTTATTTCTGTTTGTTTCATACTTGAAATTTGTTAATTTGCTTGATTATAGGTTACCAAATTGAGTGATGACCTCCATCTCAATGAAATTGATTGTGTCCGTTTACTTGTTTCGGCCAATCAAGAGGTAGGCTGTTGTTTCTCCTTTCCTTAAGCTTTCATTTTCTTGTATATCACTGGGATCTAATCCATCTTTTCTTGCTTTTTTTTCCCCTCAAGTGGGGTTTGATGGGACGAGAGCCCGAAGAAATTTTGCGCCTATCAGCAGGGCTTTGGTACACTGAGAGGCGAGATCTGATAACATCTCTGTATACACTATTAAGGGTAGCTGTAATTCTGTTCACTCCATATTGTTTGTCACATTTGAATGGGTTTAAGACTTCTTCTTTTGCAGGCTGTTGTGCTTGATCAGGGACTTGAGAATGATGTCTTGTTAGACATTCAGAAATATTTGGAAGACCTCATTGATGATGGGCTGAGACAACGCTTGATCTCTCTAATTAAGGTTTAAACCAGTTAGATTTGCTTTACATATTTTCTGAATGAAATATTCCTTTCTCAGAATATGTTGGAGCCAGACCTGCCAGTCTTCTTGACTTTTACAAATTATGACTTATTTGGTTTTTTCTGTTACCACATAGCACCCAACTTAGCTTGTTGTCCCTTGGATCTCATACATTATTAAATTTTGACCTCAAGCCAATTAGGATACTGTTTTGTGAGGTTGCTGGCACTGAACTACATTCCTGCCTGATCCTATTCGCTTGTTTTATTGGTTTAAAGAGATATTTCATTTTGCCCTATTGGAGAATGATTTTAGGTGTCCAGAACCTTTTTAGCCTTGTACTTGTGTTCAATCACAGAAACTTTTATAGGTTTGTTTCAGTTAATTTGCATATCTGCAGTACAACATTAGTTTTACCTGCATTGTATTTTGTATTGAAATTTTCAATGACTTGTCTGCTTCTATTTGCTAGGAACTTAACCGAGAAGAACCTGCTGGCTTGGGTGGGCCTCTTTGTGAGCGTTATATCCTTGACTCTAGAGGTGCTTTGGTTGAGCGGCAAGCTGTAGTTTGTAGAGAGAGATTGGTATTGGGCCATTGTCTTGTCCTCTCTGTTTTAATTGTTCGGACAAGTAAGAGGCTCCAGTTTATCTTTTGCTTTAGTTTCATTTTAGTAACAGTTTTACTATGCTTAATTAAAGTATGTTTGAAGGTGGGATATGAAAAACTTGCAATCGATGATAGCTTATAATTTTTCTATGCACTGTGCCACTAATGGTTTGGGGGTTTGATTGTTAGATTTTGGATCCAGTATTTTTGGCCTGTTATCATCATAATCCAACCCATTTTTCTTTGTAAGGTCTTATGTGGTTGATAATTTTAATTAAAATTTTCAACTCTTCAGGGACTTTTGTCCTTTTAATATAAATAATATCACGGGGAAGCAACATATTCGATGGAAGTATTCTATATATATATATATATTGGAAACTGTGGTGATGTCCTTTCTCTGTCATTTGGGTTTTCTTGCTTGTGCAGTGTGGGTAATGTGGATAAACTTGTTGTCTTGGCTCGAGCAAGTTGTTGATCACCCATTCATGAAACAGTACACACTATCAGTTATTTGTCTTATTGAATCTTCAGTTTCATCAGAATAAAATGACTCGTGATTTGAACTTTTCAATTATTTAAGATTGAAAGGGAAGAAAACATCAGTAACAAGTATTATGAAGACTCATTTGCACTTCTTAATTTGCTGATCTTATGGTTGTTAAGGTTGAACCTTTGATCCTGTATACTGCAATACAAGTGATACTATTCTATATGCTATAATGTCTCTGTACAGGTCCACAAGATGTAAAGGATGTTTTTTCCACTTTGAAAGATAGTGCTGCAGAACTTGTGGAGGTCAATGACATATTAAAGTGCCAGGCATGGTTCTTTCTTTTTCTCCCTTTTCTGCTTGCGAGAGAGCATTTTTATCTTTTATATATGTGTCAACTTGGAACCATTTTATGAATTATCTTCTAAATCCTTCATTTATAGTCCATCATCTTTTCTTTTGGCATAGTTGATCTTGAATTGTGTAATATGATTTGGCTAATGCTTATTGTTCTATCTGAAGTGATTAGTACATTGTAGCTGCCTTTGATATAGATACATGTATTCATTCCTCTGATCTGTTATTTGTTTTTGTTTCCATGTAGTTGTAATCTGTCTTTATCTCTTCCTTTCCTTCCTGCAGATTACTTTTAGTCTTCTCTTCTTTCTTGTTATTGCCTTCACTTCAGATGCCCTGAATACAGTACCTGATAAAGCATCTATCCTGTCTCGCGATGCTTCATTTAGAAAAGAATTTCAAGAAATTGTAAGACAAATTATGTTCTTCACAGTTTATGTTGGTTGATGAACTCTAGTTTGTGATGTGTAATTTTCTGAGTTTCTTCCACCTACTAGGTGATTGGTTCAGTCAATAATTCTACCGTGGAGGGTTTTGTTGGTGGTGTAAGATTGGCTTGGTCTGCACATTTGATGTTAATACATGATGGGAATGCTGTAAGGGAGGCAAGTCCAAGTGCTTCGTCAAAGGATTTAGGCTGCTTGAGTTCTTGCTTGGAGCTCATTTTCTCAAAGAATATGTTCCAATTTTTGCTGGACAATATTTTCCGGACAGCAGCTTACCAGGTTTATTTTGCAAATTTTCTCTGTTATTCCCTTACATAATTATCTTTTACAGTCAATAATTTGTTAAAATTTTATTTTAACAAGCACATGTGCTCTTAAATTAACAATTTCCTGGTCATATGCCGCCCTGTATCCGTTATTTATCGCTCAACTGTCTGAACCTTTTATGAAGATAATTTTCCTTATATGCTGTAGCTATCAAGTGATCATTCATTTAGTTCTTTGTTTCAGTTCTTTTTCATTTGGTTTTCTAGTTTGTTTTGGCGATTGCTTGTGAGACGTCTTAAGAGAGTGTTACATTGATGTTGGCAGAACGATGACGAGGATATGGTCTATATGTACAATGCTTATATGCACAAGCTGATGACTTGCTTTCTTTCTCACCCTCTTGCAAGAGATAAGGTCCGTTTGAATTAATTTATACTTCATTAATTTTAGCCTGTTGTAACTGGAGTTTGAAAGTATGAAATGTCAGATTGCATGAACTTGTCTGAGTTGACCTGGATTTGGGGCAAAGAACTAATTAATCATTTGCAAACCAGTTCTTACCCCTGATATGGCCTGGCCAAATGCTTAAGTGGCCTGCTGTGGTCTGTCTTAAATCATGGGTATGATATTATGTCACTTAACTGATCCCTTAAAACAGTGGTGGGCTAACAAGTGGTTTTCTACTAGATCATTTCAATTTCTTTTATTTCCTTTTAGTAATTTTACGACCATCATACACTAAATGACAAGGACATAGTTCAGTCACAAGGAAGTTATTTTAGTTTTGTCTTCAGTTTTATTAAGGTTATTATAGTACTTTCTTACAGGTAAAAGAATCGAAGGACAGGGCAATGAGCATGCTTAATCCATATCGTACGGCTGGTCCTCACGATTTTGTGAATGGTAACTTGGATTACCAACAGGCAAATGAAACTAGCCCTTTCGTGTTTGTCTCATTGCTGGAGTTTGTGAGTGAAATATATCAGGTTGGTCTTAAGATTTCATTGAAGCACTTTTGGATTTCCAAATTCTTGGAGTTTTTGTAATTTTCTGTCTGGGTTAGGATTTAAAAGAACCAATATTGTAATTTATGATGAACCTAATTTGTACACCCTGTTTTGATTCAACTGCATTGACTTTCTATCAGTGCTTTTCTCATTGTTTTGCAATGCTTTATGGTCGTGCTATTTTCAGAAGGAACCTGAGCTGCTTGTTGGAAATGATGTTTTGTGGACGTTTGTCCACTTTGCTGGAGAGGATCATACTAATTTTCACACACTTGTTGCTTTCTTGAAAATGCTGAGCACTTTGGTATGTCAATTGAATTCTGCGTTTTTCTTCCTGGGTAAGTGAATTTGTTAATTTCTTGTTAATGACTTTGTTAACGCACTGTGAGTGTACCTTTCAGGCTTCTAGTCAAGATGGTGCTGCAAAAGTTAATGATCTTCTTAAGGGCAAAGCATTCCGGTCTGTTGGATGGAACACATTGTTTGATTGTCTAACAATATATGATGAGAAGTTTAAACAATCCCTTCAGGCTGCTGGTTCCATGTTGCCTGAATTTCAGGAGGGGGATGCAAAAGCCCTTGTTGCATATCTGGATGTTCTTCAAAAGGTTTTGACCTGTTTGTTCTCAATTTTTTTTCTTTAACCTATCTTCTTTCTCTTGTCTTCTTTTCATGAGGGTTGGGGTGATGTTACAGCAATTAGAAGTAAGCTTATTAATGCGCGTATACTTCTAGACACAAGCTCCCTTCCTCACAGGCAAACTCTGACTTTATGATTTTTTGATGTAGGTTTTAGAAAATGGGCATCCAATTGAAAGGAAGAATTGGTTTCAGGACATTGAAGCGTTGTTTAAACTCCTTAGTTATGAAAATGTGCCTCCTTATTTGAAGGTTATTATCTGTTTGAACTACAATGCTCCCTCAGGATTGTTGGTGACTTTTCATCTTAATATTGGAATCTTACACTGGATTTCTTGCCTCTTCTAAGTTATTACTGTTTTCTCTTTTAGGGTGCTCTTCGGAATACGATAGCCACTTTTGTCCGTATATCTCCAGAACTAAAAGATGTCATTTGGGGTTATCTTGAGCAGTATGATTTACCAGTAGTCCTTGGAACTCATGGTGGAAACCGTGCTCAGCCAATGGTGGCACAGGTTAGATTTTATGAGGGTAATTCAGATTGGATTTCAGTAGATGAACCTAGTTGATACCAATTTAGGTTAGATACGAGTAAATCTACGTTCATGGTTTTTATTATCTGTTATATTGTGATCATTGTTAATCCTTTACTTGGTCTTTCTTGCCAATCTTGAACTATTATGCGCATTTTAGTTAGGATGCAGACCTGGATATTGTTTTTGGATTTAAAAACATATAGATAAATTGATTCTTAAGAGTATGATTCCAGTGCTACTCAATTTCATTCTCTATTCAGTAAATCAGACACTTAATCTTATGAGCTGATTAAAGATAGGAGTTTGAAGGAGGATGCATATAATGGAAAAGATGCTTATGATACTTGATGTGGATGATAGTGTTTATTGTACCTGTGGTATTGGCTGGAAAAGTCCATTGTAGTACAAGTAGGTGAAGAAGTCAGATTAAATTTTACTTGAAAAATGATCTTGCTTAAATACGTATTCTATAGTATGGTGCAAGACTAGGTTGTTGAAGTTTGATGATGGCAGGTCTACGATATGCAATATGAGTTGAATGAAATAGAAGCAAGGAGAGAACGATATCCTTCAACAATATCTTTCCTTAACCTGTTAAATGCTCTTATTGCAGAGGAAAAAGATATGAGTGATAGAGGACGTAGGTACTTATCAATGGTCTTCTCCACTTTATTTGTTAGATTACTTTTTTCTTTGCATGCATTTGTGACATTCAGGATGTTTGTGCAGATTTATTGGCATCTTCAGGTTTATTTATGATCATGTGTTTGGGCCATTCCCTCAGAGAGCATATGCAGATCCTTGTGAGAAATGGCAGTTAGTTGTTTCTTGTCTCAACATTTTCACATGTAAGCCTTTTCTTTTTCATTTGCTTTTCCAGTTTCCTAGAACTTTTAAGTTTGGGTGCAATTTCAAACTGTCCTTGGCTTGATTCTGTTGACACTTCCTACCTAGCACATGTGTTGTGCACTTTTTGTGAGTCGTATGTTTTTTCCATTGGACTCTTGTTAAAAAGTAGACTTGCTTTTTAAATGGAATTTGCAGGATGTTGAGCAGGTATGACATTCATGATGAAGATATTGACAGTGCCAGTGATCTGCCACAACCTTCAATAGTGACACAAACATCTATGCTCCAGACTCAGCTTCCTTTCTTAGAGCTGCTTAAAGTATGTGTTATCACTCCAATTTTGTTGATTCTTACAAGGGTGCTTGAGAAATTCTAAAGCTGCTTAAAGTATGCATGGGAATTTTCAGTTGGCTTCATATATTTATAGATTTCAGTTGTGAGTTTAAGTGAGGCTGTTGTTTTTGGGATAAGAATCCTGATATGAAAGTTATTAGTAACTCTGAATAGACCCAAAAGCTATGATATAAGCCCTGTAGAGTTTGCAACATCTGAAAGATTATAGATGGAACAGTTATTATATATGTTAATTTTCTAGTTATCAATTTCCTCTGCCTTAATTAGATCATAGCTTTCCTTTTGCTGCCTCTTCCTACACTTCATGCCTAATTGTGCATCTTGTTTAACTTCCTTTTAGACTGTTGATCATCGTTATTTTGTTTCTAGCTTGCTGTGTTCTGCATCCTAATGTTTCTGCAAACTTCTCTTTTATAAGGACTTCATGAGTGGCAAGACTATTTTCCGGAATATCATGAGCATCCTTCTTCCGGGTGTCAATTCAGTCATCACTGAGAGAACTACTCAAATTCATGGGCAGCTTCTTGAAAAGGCTGTGCAACTGTCTTTGGAAATTATACTCCTTGTCTTAGAGAAGGATGTAATAGTTTCTGATTATTGGCGGCCTCTATATCAAGTATGTAATTGTCCTCCTTTAGAGATTAAGTGGTGTTAGGGGTTTTGCAATTATATAAATTTTGCGACCATGCAGTGGGGTTTATTGTAATTATTGAAGTACATTATTGATTCTTTCGTTTAATTTCAGTACAGATGGTCATGGTATGAAACTTGTATTATATCGTGTTAAAATACATTTCTTTCAGAATATAAGTAAGCACTAGATGAGGAATCTTTTTTACTGCTACATTTGTTATATTCTCTGTCCCATTAATTACATTACATGGGGTGACTTAACTTAGGTTTGCTTAGTCCTTGTCATGGAGTCTTTGGATTATTAAGCATTATAATAGGGTAAAAACCCTATGACTACCTTACATGGACAAGTTTACATGCTTTAATTCTAATCATTGAACCTTTTGCGTGATTAAGCATTATAAAAGGATAAAGCCGCTATGTTTATCAATCTGACAGGAAACAGTATGAAAATTTGTTATTTGAGACATGTCTTTTCGTAATTGGAGGCAGATTTTGTTTCGATCAAATATAACTTGTTTACTAAATAAAGTAAACAAGATTTTGTTGGCCATGTTCTATATTTCTGTTCTTCAGATGCGTCCATGGTGGTATAGACATGGGTACATGGCCGTGTCATCCATCTGATTAGCGAACTGCAGATTCCAAATCATCTTTAACTTTGATTTTGTAGCCAGACCAGCTTATTCTTGATTGTTAAGTTATCATGTTCATGTTTCAGCTCACCATGGTTTGTTCTGTGTAGCCTTTGGATGTCATACTCTCTCAAGATCATAATCAAGTTGTTGCACTGCTGGAGTATGTTAGATATGATTTTCTACCTCAAATTCAGCAATGTTCTATTAAGATCATGAGTATTTTAAGGTGCCTCTTTTTTCATTCATTATATTATTTTTATTTTGGTGTGAGTCAATGATTGGAAAAAGTTCATATGCGTACAATTTGCAGTTGGGTTCCTCCATACATTTAAAATTTAAATATATGTGCTTGTGTGGCTATATTTGTTGTGATTCCTGAAATAAGTAAAGTGTGGGTGTTAGGTGGTCTAGGGGTGAGTGTGTAATTATAGGTGTTCATATACGTCATTATTTCTTGGTTGTTAAATTCATACAAAGAAGCTGGAACTGGAATTTTGTTATATTGGGTGACAGTTCCCGAATGGTTGGTCTTGCACAATTATTGTTGAATTCAAATGCTGCGAATTCTTTGGTTGAGGATTATGCAGCCTGTTTAGAGTTACGACTAGAAGAGTGTCAGATAATAGAGAATAGTGCTGATGACACTGGAGTTCTGATAATGCAAGTAAGTTTTCATTTCTTTGATTGTCACTGCTAATTTAATCTGTCAGCATAAACTTCCACTCAGTTGTGTTCTCTTATACACTTTTGTGCAGCTTCTAATAGATAATATTAGTCGACCAGCTCCAAATATTACGCATTTGCTGCTTAGGTTTGATCTTGACAGCCCAATTGAAAGGACACTTTTGCAGCCGAAGTTTCACTACAGGTGTGGTTGGTTGCGTGCTCCTATCACTTTTAATGTTTATTCCTGATGGTTGTATAATAACGCTAACACGGATTCTTCAAATCGTAGTTGCTTGAAGGTTATCCTTGAAATGTTGGAGCAACTTTTTAAGTCAGATATAAATGCACTGCTTCATGAGTTTTGTTTTCAGGTTGGATGCTACTTCATCTGGTGTTCAGTACCTTATATAATTCTGATATCGAGCGTGGAATTTTCTTTACTTTCTGAAATTTTAATATCTACCTGTTTCTCTGGTGTAGGTGCTTTATGAGTTGTGCTTGGATCCATTAACAAGTGGTCCAACCATGGAATTATTGAGCAGCAGAAGATATCAGTTCTTTGTAAAGGTGCATGAACAACTGTTATTTTAAGATTCAGTTATAATCCATTGAATGGTTATTTTTGTATGGAAATAAAATCCTTGTTTCCTTTTTTTGGTGACAGCACCTTGATACAATTGGTGTTGCTCCACTTCCTAAGCGACAAGGCAATCAACCTCTGCGCATCAGTTCTCTTCACCAGGTTTCAGACTTCTATCTTGTCTTTTCATGGGTGGACTATTAACACACTTTTGTAGTTACAGTTTTATTTAGCCTCTACAGGACTTTGTTTCAGTGGCTGTAACCATTTCTCTTTTACATTTATCGAGATGATATATTCATGTGTATTAGGTGGTATGAGAATTTCAGCCCTGATTCACAAATGATTGCAGCAATAAAGATGGGAATTTATATATGTCTAAAAATGTTAGTTAACAATCTAAATAATGTTGGAGATTTTAACACATTATTGGGCATGTGACACAATGGCTGATATTTTGTTGTTTATTGCCATGGTGCTATTGGTTCACATGATGACGTATTTGTTGCAAAATGATATTTACCATGTTGGGGTGTACCCCCCACCCCCGCGTGCTTTATCTACCAAAACACCTCCATCTATTGGGGGATAGTTGTTTGCTGTTATTTAAAGTTCTGAACAGCACAAGTTTGAATTTACTTCCAAGTTGTAATTATTTGCATGTATAATCCCATTGAATTACTATTCTACTGATTTATGCTCTGTTTTATGTAATTAATCAACATAATTTTGCTTGTCAATATATGCTACTGGTTTATGATGCTAAGAGCAATAAGCTCCACAATGTGGTGTTTCATAACTTTTGCTAGAGAGCATGGGTGTTGAAGCTTTTAGCTTTAGAGCTGCATTCTGGTCACATGGGAAGCTCCAATCACCGAGAAGCATGCAAGAGTATAATTGCTCATCTTTTCGGAAATGAAATACCGTTAAATGGCTCTGATATCTTGCCTTCTCAAAATGGCATTGAACAAGCTGGAATACGTTCAATGAGCAAGAGCAAGGTATTGTCAGTCGGCATATGAAACTTTTTAACCATGTTTTAGATGAGAGCAATAGTTAGAAGTCCAATTGATGATGCCCATTGTTCTTCACACTTGCCAAAAGAACATTGCTATTGTCAACTTGGAAGCATCACTGAATCATTCTTCCAAGGCAAAGCATGCTGTGTTAATTTTTCTCTTTCAAAAACTTTTACAGTTCTCCCTTGTTTCCTTTAGGTGTTAGAGCTGCTTGAAGTCGTGCAATTTAGATCTCCAGATACTAGTGTGAAGCTTCCTCAGAATGCATCCAGTATGAAATTTGACTTGCTGGTAAGCTTACAGTCTTAAGTGGCCTTGTAATTGTTCATACAAGAGGTTGTTCATTACACATTTGTAGACAGAGGAGATACTTGGAGATCCAAAGACTTCAGGGAATGGTGGTATCTATTATTACTCTGAACGTGGTGATCGTCTGATAGATCTCACTGCTTTACGAGACAAGCTGTGGCAGGTTGGTTATTTTGTTTTAGATAGTCTTGCACGATGAATATTTAGTATCTCCTTGTACGTATCCTTTAGTATCTCCTTGTACGTATCCCCAAATTGTGCACTTCCTAATTTTGAATAAAAGTATCCCGGCACTTAATTTCTTTTTGCCTTCACCCTATTCCTCAGAAGTTCAATTCAGTTTACCCCCAGTTAAGTAACTTTGGAAGTGAAGCTGAGCTCAATGAAGTAAGAGAAACAATTCAAGTGGTACTGAGATGGGGTTGGAAGTATAACAAGAACTTAGAAGAACAAGCAGCACAACTTCATATGTTAACTGCCTGGTCACAGATAGTTGAGGTCCATTGCTGTATCCCAGAGATTCACTTTGGTTCCTTTTAATTACTGTTACTGCAGGATGATGCAACATTTGATTATGATTCTGATTTCCTTTTCTCATCATTTGACCATTCCGATCCACAAATTTTTCAGGTTTCTGCATCGAAGAGAATATCGTCACTTGAAAACCGATCTGAAATTTTGTATCAGTAAGCCTTTATCAAATTTTTAATCTTTTTCGTACTACTCAGCAATTAATGACAGATTTTCATCATTGTCAGGGTTCTTGATGCCTCCCTGACTGCTTCTGCTTCTCCAGACTGTTCGTTGAGGATGGCATTCATATTGACCCAGGCATCTTTTTTTCTCATCTGAGCTTGATTCCTTAATCTTACCAGGATATTTGTCCACTCTTTGTTTATTATGGCTGATTTGATCGTGGTTTGCTTGTAGGTTGCACTTACATATATGGCTAAGTTACGTGATGAAAGGTTTCTATGCCCCAGTGGCTTAAATTCAGACAGTGTCACTTGTCTTGATATAATAACAGTCAAACAATTGTCAAATGGTGCTTGTCACTCTGTTTTGTTTAAACTTATCTTGGCAATTCTGAGAAATGAATCTTCTGAAGCTCTAAGAAGGCGGTAGGTTCATTGGATTCTGTCGCGTGTTTAATCCTGTGTCAAAATGAACTTCTTGTCAACAATTGATCATTCTTTTTCTTCTGTCCCGGTCTTATTCTTGGCCAGCCAATATGCATTGCTACTGAGCTATTTCCAGTATTGCCAACATACCCTTGATCCAGATGTTCCAACAACTGTCTTGCAATTCTTGCTCCTTGATGAGCAAGATAGTGAGGATCTAGATCTTTTAAAGGTGATTGGACTACAAAACCATCTTGCAATTAAGCCTTCTATTAGAAGTATATGAAACATGACATGTTTTTTTTTTTTTTAATCTTCCTTAGATTGACAGAGATCAGGCAGAGCTAGCCCGTGCCAATTTTTCAATTCTTAGGAAAGAAGCTCAGTCCCTATTGGATTTGGTTGGTATCATATTTTCAATATCGATGTTAATAATGTTTATAGTTCACCAACTTTCAACTGTCATCCTTAAAATGGCTATTCTGGTGAAGAGAGCAGAAACTTCTTGATAATGTCTACGGAGACCACTTATTTACATTACTTTTAAAATTTTCGGTTTTAGTCATAATTCTGATTGGTGGTAGAACATAATACAGTCAGGTCAATTGTTGACCTCTATTGCATCCGTGATGTAGTTGCTTCATGATGCAGTGACTTCTTTTACACTAATTTTCACATGGTCTCCTCAGATAATAAAGGATGCAACACAAGGCAGTGAACCTGGGAAGACAATTGCACTTTATGTTTTAGAGTGTTTAATTAGTATTGACGATGAAGGATATTTTCTAAGCCAACTTCAAAACCGGGGATTTTTAAGATCTTGCTTTGTGAACATCAGCAGTGTTTCCTACAAGGTGTGAATTGTATTTTCCCTATGTTACTTTTTCATTTAAAAAATATGCTCTTCTTTATATATTTCTTCTTGTATGTTATAATTCATATTAAGTTCTCAGATAAAATGAATAGATTTCTTATTTTCAGTACTTCATGGATTTAATTCTGACAAAGTCATGTTTTCAAATTGTAGAAAGAATAGAGTGTTTTTATTATTCACACTTATTTTATCATATACTTTGGTCTCCTATTAATATAGGAGTACTGAGTACAAAGAAAGGAAGCATCTTAACTACTTTCCTATTCTAGTATATTGACTAAATCTTAACAATATATACTGTTATATTTACAGATATCAAATCCCC
>JAOXYD010000007.1:16418043-16433170 GCA_028565735.1 Pinacopodium congolense
GGAGGAGTGAAGGTGGACAAGCAAATTTTGGTTGCATTTTTTATTGGGAGTTAACTGTATTAAATTAATAGTTATATCTGTAAGAAAATTGCTGTATTTATGTCCTCTTATTTTTGCAGGAGGTACATTGCCATGGTGGAAATGTGCCATGTGGCCGGCAATAGAGATCAGCTAATTACCTTGTTACTCCCACTTGCAGAGCATATATTAAACATAATCCTTGTTCACTTTCAGGATGGGTAAGCCTTCTTTTTGTTTTTATTTATGATGATCAGTGATGTGGGCAAGTATGAGTAATGTACAACTTCAATTGATAATGCGGCATTGTGTTATATTGGAGTTGCATTCTTGTTCTATGTTGATCTGATATGTTATTGCTTTTGAAGTTGAATTTTTATTTTTGTTTCCAGCTCTGTGACATCTGATGCTAGTGTTGCAATGAAAGCAATTACATATGGTGGAAAGACGGACTCCGAACAGGCTGTACCATCATTGTGTGCAAAGCTGGTTCCAACTTTGGAACGGCTTGAGATACTAAATGAGGCATGTAGCTATCCACTTTATCCCTTTATGTCCATTAAGGCATCTAAGTACCATGATGAAAAGGTAGTTTAAACATAATGGAATGAAGTGGGTAATTGACTTGGGTTTGAGGTAAAAACAGAAAGAGGATAATTAGAAATAACAACTTGAGTAAAGGTTGCCATTCCCATGTATGAGGATTACAGATTGTTTTATTAAACAAATCAGTTTACTTGTGTAGTTATTGAAATGATTTTTAGGATGTCTCTTAAGTGCCTTCCCATCTTACCGAGGGTAGAAATATTGCCTCGAGTATCAGGTTCAGAAACAATAGCTATTTGATTTATTGGAAGTTTACTGTGTGTTAACCGGATGTCCCATAGATCAATTGGAAGTTAACTGTGTGTTAACTGGATGTCCCCTGGATCAAAGGTTTAGTTTATCCAGTTTCTGATCTTGACTATTTTATTTGAGAGAGAAATATTGTAGTATAATGTTGCTCCCTAAGCTCTTAAGATAGGTCTTACTATTTAAGTATAAACAGTTTGTTGCTTGTTCCTTCAGTGGATACTAAGGATATGGTGTTTTTGTTTTTGATGGCTGTTGCTTGTTACAGGATAAAGTAGGCCACAATCTTAAGGTGTTCTCTAGATTAGTTATAGTGCTTAAAGAAATAGCTATCGAGAAGTTGGCGGCATGAGAATTGTCCATTTGCAATGAGGATTTTTTCCAGTTAGGGGTGAAAAATTTTTGACGAGAGATTTTTGACTATGATTATTTTGTTCATGTCACTGTATATCTCCTAGTTGTATTTATCTGTAATGTTTCAGTTTTGCTTTAGTATAATCGTTTCACTGAAATTGTTCAAACTCAGGCCTTTGGTCTTTCTTAGAATGTGGACACTGAATGAAAATGGAGGACTATGGAGTTATGTATGTAAACGTAATGCTTTTGAATCGTAAGTACCTGGTTTTCCATTCCGGCGAATTTTTATACAAGAAATAGGAAAGAGTATGAAGTGCAGTATTTGCTCTTTAACTTAGACTTCTCCAAAGACAGATCTTTGGTGCAGGAAATTACATTGTACGGAACTAAATGTCCTGAAAAGAGATATCTCAACAACAAACACACAAAGCTCTTTTATCTCCTAAACCCTCTTTATCTCAATGAAGGGGAGAAATGAACAGACTTTTAGCATATTCTTGTATGAATTTCAGACTTCTGACTTGCTTGCTGGGTGAATTGATGCACAAACTGAGTGATCACGTGCACTAAGATATATACAAAAGTAAGTAGACTAATATACATATGAAATTTGTGGTTTAATTGACAGAAGCAGCTTCTATGAACCAGCAAGAGGACTTTTCTTCTTATCTGAAAGAGAGCCTTCAACTAGGTTAGTGTGAAACGTTGAGACTCCCTCGAAAGGGATGGAAATTCATAGCTCTAAGAGCCTTTAGGTCCACTAGTTTTTGAGGGGCCAGCTCTCTCCACCATGACTTCGTAAAGTTGTTTGCCATTCTGTTCATAGCAATAAAGAGCACAAATCAGATGTCTCCTAAGCCCATTAAGTGCCATCTTCATTTGAGTACTCAAAAGACATCTCAAAGCCTTACAAAAATTACTGGGAAGAAGTGCACTTGTCCTTCAGGTTTTGTTTGTATCTCTTTGAAATACACCAGAATAGGGAAATTTGGCCACCACATTTCCCAGTTCACAAATGTTGAATACCTGAGAGAAACAATATGATGAGAAGAAGCCTTCTTTTCATCCTTTGAACTTGGAGGAAAGCACACAAACTACTTACTTCCAGCGGTTCTTCCCTCCCACAAACACATTCTCCCCCGACTCTTGAAGCTGCTCTCCAATCTTCACTTCCTACAACCCATCAACAAGAATAAAATTTGGTTTACATTGATAATAACCATCAGAACTCAATTACCTGACAGCACAAGAAGCCTTAGAATAATACATTAAAATGTTCGTGAAATTGCAAACTCATACATGAAAAGGTAACTTCTTGTAATAGCTCCTACCTAGAAATTCCATTGAAGCACTAAGACACTAACAAAAGGAAAGAGTAAGGCTGAGTGCAACCCAACCAATTGTGGCGACTGTATAAAGGTTAAGATAGAAGTAGATACCGTAGCAGAAATGCAGGCTTATTAAGTGGATCGGTTTCTTCAAAAGAACTTAATAACCAATTGAAACTACTGTAGAGTTCCGAGCATAATGACAGGCAGAGGAGATCCCAAAAAGATTGTAATAACAAGAAGAAGAAGAAGAAAGACAATTAGTATAGATCAAGTGAACTTACCAGAGCCTCGTCATCAAAAACAAATCTCACTCTCGTAGTCTGGAAGTAAGAAACAAAGATTAAATTAAGTCCTCTTCATGAAAAGAAATGTCATTACCTTTTTTATGTGGAAAAACAAAGAGCAGACTAGAAGATAACAAATGCACCATGTGCAGCATATGATGATCTATGCAACAAAAACATAAAAGTAAATTTCTCGAGAAGGATGAATATTGAGGTCGAACAATATCTCCGTATTGTATCATGAAGGAACCTAACTCAAGCAATGAAGGTTGTCCTTTGACAATGGATAAATATTGGGACATTCAACTTCTAACACATCTAGATTATGCATTATTAATTACCTGAAACAACAGGAGGAATCCTAGGAGGCCAACAGGTGCAGCTGCCAATAGGTTATTTGAATAAGTTAAGCCCCCAGCTAAACCTGTTTCAACAGAAATTAGCTCTTAAATAAATGATATTTAAAGCTTTCACCTATGAGGAGGAAGATTTTATGTTTTCAGTAATAGAAGTTTGAAAAGCTTCACTTCTCATAGATTTGGGGTGCCTACCAAAGAAACCAAAAATGTTAACTGAATCCATCAAGAAAGAAGCACTTGCTACTAAGTATTAAATGAAGTTGTTGAATGTTCGTATCTTCAAATATGTGAACACTACTTTGTCCAAGAACCATATACAAAGTAAATAGCTGTTTACACCATTAAAAAGAACCCGTTTGGTTCGGCTTCGGTTTTCAGATTTAGTTTTCGGATTTTCTAAACACAAAAATCAATAAAGAACATCACAGAAATCGGAAAAAAAAACATTCTAATACAGCACAGAAATCAAGACAGACAACACAAAAATCTATAAAAATACACAAAATCCAATAAAAAAATATAACATCCACAACTAAAAACCACAACCAAAAGCTTTATCAAACGGCCCCTAAACTTATCATGACATCCAAAACTCATACAATCATTACACATCCAAAACTCACACAATCATTACACATCCAAAACTCACAATTAACTTATTTTTAGAACATAAAAGATTAAAAAAACATCAACTATATTAAACTTTAAACTCTCCTAAATTAATCATATTTTGACATTAAACAGTCACAAATTTAAAAACACTCATTATAAGCATTCAAATAATCAAATTATCAAACTTAATGACTCCCTTAAATTAAACAAAATTTAAGTTCCCCTAAATTCATGCATTATAACTTTTTTCAAGTTCAAACTCCCTTTAAATAAAACATAATATTAGATCTCACTGACACTTTTTTTTTTTTGGAAGCTCCACAATACATGATAAGATTTATTAAAATCATCAAGACTTGAAATTTATCAAAATTATTAAAACTCTCCTTTTAATTAAGAGAAGTAAAAACAAACTCTACAAATAAATTATAAGCAACTCAAAAGTTAAAGTCAATCTAAAAACTTAAGCACCTAGGCTTCCTCTAAATTTATGCATCACTAATATATAAGCTAATCCATTATTAAGCTTTTCATCCTATTGTATGACTAAGATAAACATAACATATACTCAGTAGAAAGAATCTACCTTAATTTTGTAAATTCTCATTTTTATATATTGAAATAATACAACGTCAACAAATATATCAAATCTTCCCTAAAAGCAATATATGGTCACAATTTCTCTTCATCCTTTTATCAATATAGGGAAGGATATAAATTTGAAAATCTATAATCATCTTAAATTTAAATGTCATGTATAAGTCTATAAACTTCAAACATGAATCATTCAAAGAAAAATTTCTTCCATCAAGATACCATCATAACTTAGTGAATTTAATGAGGAGAAATTATTACTATAGAATGTATCAAATATCATATACACAATCAAAGATACTAATGATATCTTTAGTATAAAAAATCTAAATGCATAATAAAACTTCTTTACCCTTTTTATAAAGCCAACAATAACAAAAAAAAAACTTTTTAAAAATATCCAAGCTTATCAAAATTCAAAGTTCATAATTTTACCAAACACCCCTTTAAATTAAAATTTGATAAATTCTTACAATTTTTATAAACAAAAAGTCATTAGAAACATCGATATTAGAACTCCTCCACAATAAAAGCAATAATTTCCTCTCCTTTTTGATATATATATATATGTAAATTTTTAAACATTAAAAGGAGCAATGAGCATAAGAGAAACCTAAATATTACAGATATAATTGAAACTTCAACATTTAAATTCAAAAACCACCATCAACATCTAACATCCAAATATTGAATAATATTTCTACAAGCTTCCCTATACAAGGCATCTAAAAACTCTCCTTATAAAAATACATAATTTTTCATGATTTCAAATTTTCTACTAATTATGTAAAATCTAGTCTTATGGAATTAATGTTCGTAACATTTTTCTCTCCCCTCTTTATTTATGTAACATGTGCCCAAAAAAATCACTACCATTATTCTCAAATCAAATACATTCCATGACTTAAATTATTTAAACCATATGAAATGTCACTCAATGTAATCATTCAAAACATTAAGAATCATCCAATTTCATTTCACATATCAAAAACATTTAACATAACATCAAGGTGATCACGTACCTCCCTTTTTATGTATCACCAATTAGTTATTTCATTTCTTCTTTCACTTGGTTCAACAATGTGTTTTGGTGATAATCCTTCTAATCTTAGAACTACACTTGAAATCCATTAGCCCATAAAACAAAATTCAATGTGTTTGTGGTACCAATACTAATTTGGATCTTTAGGGGTTGGCAACAATTCTACCATTCAAATCTCTTAAAAAAACATCCCAACAACCTTGTGTATCATAGCAATACCTCTCCACATGTCTATAATATCTGAAATAATTGAAAAATAGGGTATGCATCCTATATGTATGTCATATGCATATTAGGTCGTTGAATCATTATAACTCCTATGTGTATGGTATTGTGATCTAGTATAGGTATTTTATTTAGGTTGTATGATGCATTTCTAGGTTTATATCCCTATATGTCATTCTTTAAGGCCTAGGATATGAGTGAAATATATTTCTAGAGTTTTTCATATGGGGGTACGGTAATGGGCTACATCATTTTACCTTGTAAAGGGATTAAATACATAATTATATGATTTTACATTTATATAGAAATTATGCTCATTTTGTTTAACATGTATATTTCCTTTATAAATCTTGGTCTTGATGTATGCCTGAATGCATAATGTTGCCTCCTAGGTTGAGATTTAGAACTTGATGCATCATTTTCACAAGATGGCCTAGGTATTTATGCCTTTTCTAGATTCTTCCCTTTAACAAAAGTAGTCTCACTTGTGACATCTCACCCCGGCATATCTCGCCCGGACCTGGCAACCCTTAATGGTACTCACCGTGCTTCTAAGACACTTATGAAGGGCTTGGTCTTGGGTTCGAGCAGTGGGGAAGGCGTAAGAAACATATATGCCCAATATAGATATCTTAGTACTCTCACTAGCGGGGCTGCTGTATAGGATGGACCGATTAAGGGTCGCCAAGTCTGGGCAAGATATGTCGAGGTGAGATGTCACATCACTAGTCGATAATGCATTCTCATAGGAAAATCCTAACTCAAAACTATCATTTGAAGCTTTTTGTGCTCCTAACATGCACTCTCAATTTTCCTTTCTTTTAGTGAATTTGGACAATGATTTCTTAACACTTTTTAATTCCTTTTTTAAAGAAGCGTTTTAATCTCTCAATCTTTGCACATCATTGTTATCCACTTTCTTCGATTTTACTTCTTTTTTTAAAGATGCAATCTAATCTACTAATTTTTACATACTATCCTTTTCTAAACTTATTAAATCCAATTGTTGTTTTGACTTCTCATTTTGTAGTTTTCATGCATCTAATAATTTTAATGTTTCCTTATACATAGAAGTTATCCTTTTCTTTTTCTTAATCATAGATTCTAGGCACATAACTAATTTGTCATATATTAACTTTTCAACACCATCATCATCATCATTATTTTTATAATTTGAGCATGTAATTACCTCATCATTATCTTCACAAGAGTTTGAGTTAGATTATACCTCATCTTCTAGGATGCATATGTGATTCACTTCTTTATACTTAATCTCCTCTTCAATTTAGTTTGTGCCTCCAAAGGTAATCTCCAATGTGCACTAAATTTCATGAGTTGATTCACAAATTGAAACTCTATTAAACTCATTCCTACTTAATGAACAAAATAAAATATGTACCACTTTACAATTAAGAGAAATAAGTCTTTCATCTCTTTTATCCTATTTATTCTTATCCTTTAATACTATTTTCTCTTCATTACCTCCAACTATAATTTTTACTAGAGTGTAAGAGCCATTCTCTGATACTTCCCAAAAATCAACTTTTATAGTTTACAGACATTTTTCATCCTAATGTTCCAGTCTTCATAATTTTCACCATAAAAATAAAGGGGACTATCTGAAGTTTCAAAATGTGCCATGATGATCTTAACCTCATTACTTCATTAGAAATGTACCTATGTGAGTCTTCTCTCTAATGTCACTTGTTGATCCCTTAATGGCATCTAAGAGAAAGGTTGCGGGTTCGGGGTTCGGGGTCAATTACGTAACTTTAAATTTTTCTAAGTCCTTTTAACCTAAATTTCCAATATTT
Organism: Pinacopodium congolense; assembly: GCA_028565735.1. Classification (NCBI taxonomy): domain Eukaryota; kingdom Viridiplantae; phylum Streptophyta; class Magnoliopsida; order Malpighiales; family Erythroxylaceae; genus Pinacopodium; species Pinacopodium congolense. Next base: position 16,425,532 of record JAOXYD010000007.1, read on the forward strand.
ATAATTTTCACCATCAAAATAAGGGGGTCTTTCTAAACTATTAAAATGTGCCATGAGGATCTTAATATTACTATTCCATTAGAAATATACCTATGTGAGTTCTCACACTAATACTACTTTTTTATCTCTGAATGGCACCTAAGGTGGTGAATTATATCACTTTTAATTTTTCTAAGTCTTTTCATCCTAATTTTTCAATCTCTATAATTTTTACCATCAAAATAATGGTTCAATATGAACTATAAAAATGTGTAATGATGATTTTAACCTCACACTTTCATTGGAAATATGTTTATTTGAGTCCTCATTTTGATACCACTTATTAATCCCTAAATGGCGTCTAAAGGGGTGGGTGAATTATGTGACTTTAAAAATTTTCAAGTCTTTTTAAGTCTTTTAATCAAATTAAAAATTCCCTTTAAGCTTATGCAACACTTTTAAATAACACAGTAAACAATATATTAAAATGCAAAAGCTCAAACAATAGAATAAACAATATGATAGTATGATTGAAATAAAATAAACTTACAAAATAAAAGAGATAAGGAAGGTGCAAACTAATTTATAATGGTTCGATGTCTAATTCCACACCTACATCTACTTCCCAACACCTTGATGGGAATTTCATTATTTATCTTAATGTTAAAATCACTTCTCTTTTTCATGAGTTTAAAGATAACCCTTATAATCATTCACTCTCTTTTAATATGCTTTAAAGTAATATATTACAATAAGTACTTTTTCATATGCACAAGTGTAACCCTTACAATATATTTATTTCACAGCCTTGCTTCCCTAAAACTACATTTTAAATACTCTTAACTTGACAAATCCAAGTGCTTAAGGGGCTCAACACCATACTAAATAATGTGTGCACAAAAAAACCTTCATAAAACACACCAAAATCAATCAAATACACACTTAAAAGCTTTCACAACTCAATTTGTTACTTTTTAACACTTCTTCACACACTTGATTCATAGTTCAGCTATTTATAGGTGAAACAATAATACAATAGCCATTTAAAGCCATTATGTATCATTAAAATTCATTTTATTATTGAAAACTAGTCATTTTTATCCTTTTTATAGATAATTGGTTGACTAATCAATGATTGATCAGTACAAGGAAAATTCATGCACTAGTTAATCAGTTCATATACCATCACTAGTCAACCGGTCTAAATACTAGTTTTTCACACAATTTAACTCACCTTATTTCAGATCACTCCAAATCAAGCCCCAACACTTTTCAATCTTAACACATCCTAACACATTTCTGGATACTTTTCTTCACACATCCTTTTGTCACATTTATATAATATTAACATTTTTTAAATTTTAAATAAATAAATAATTAAAAACTAAGTTAAAACTATAACCATCGATTTATCAAAGCATGCTAACTAGAAAAACAAGTGCAAACTAAGTAGTTAGAGAAGGGATATAATTAGCTTGCCATCCTATAGCTGAGAAAAGAAAGATATTATACTTTCTAGAATAACTAGAAGCAAGGTTCATTTTTATAGTCTAACCATGCAAAATACGATCCATTGCCTTTAGCCTTCCCACTATTTAGTTCAAAAATTCTTGCAACTTCTCATTCTATCCAACATAACAAATTAATAAATTTTTCTACAAACATATTCACACAATCTAAACTAAAAAACACATCTTAAGATTTTCAAACACTTCTACACACAATCCTTGACACATCCACAAAGTCTAATTAGTCCTTAAAAGGGTTTTAGTATTATCAAGAGGATTATTAAAAACCATCCACACACAGTTCCTCTTGATTATACAACATATATGTATAAACACTAAGTTTGAATGTAAAATGCATGATTGAGCTATTTAATACCATAGAAAGATTAAGATAAGACTTAAAATTAAAAATTAAAAATTATAACCTATTCATTCACTATCTTATCATCCAAACCTAAGTGGAACCACTCTTAGTTCAATAATTTCCTTCTCTTTTACGAACAATGTAATGTTATTATTTAAAACCATAGAAATAAAGCATGGTTTTTCCTTAAAAATTATTTTAAAATCTTTATCACAAAGTTGGCTAACACTAAGTTATACTTTAAACCATGAACCAAGAGTACATTTTCAATGATAATGTGATTTTTCTTACTAACATTCCTAACGACAGCTATCTTATCTTTGACTTTGTCTCTAAAAGTTACATAACCTTCTTCTTTGCTTTTAAGAGAGATGGCTTGGGATGTATCACCTGACAAATGACTTGAGCATCTACTATATACATATTATATGATCCTCTTTGACTCCTATAAAACAAAGAATTTATTTTATTTTAGGTACCTATAATAATTTAAGTCCTTGAGGGTTAGCCACCTTTCTAGCATTTCAACCTCTTGAAGATTTATGTAGTTACCCTTTTTTTATCATAACAAAAGTTTTTCAACATGACTATGTCATTCACAAAAATAACAAATCATAAGAGCATTGTATGTATAAGATTGTGACCATATGTTCTTATACCTAATTGAATTTTTAGGTCTTCTGTCACTATATGTTATCCTTTGATGAAAGACTTAGGAAGTGAATAAAACATGTTTCTAGATTTTTGTACATGCACATAAGGGGTATGATAATGAGATGAACCACTTTGCCTTTCATAAGGCCTAAAAATTTCATGTTGTTGTAATGTTTCCATAAAAGTTATGCATTTTTTTGGGTATATAGTTCCTTCCTAGATTTTGGTCTAGATCCATAGATGAATATATGATGATTTCTCCTAGGTTAGGGTCTAGAGGATAATGTTACATTTTGAAATGAAGGTTTAGTTACATACTTATCGTCTACGATCTTATCCTCCACAAATTTGGTTTTTGCATTGGTAAAAAAACTCCCTTAAGTGAACCCTAAATCATTTCTATTGTTGAAAGACTTTTGAGCTCCAAGTAGCATTTTAATTTTTCATTTCCCTTTGTGAATTTAGTTAGATATTCTTCAAGCCATTTACCTCTTTCTCAAAGTCTCATTCTTATGCACAAACTTATTCACCTCATCACTATGGGTAACATTTACAGCTTTGTTTCTACCATGTCATGCATTTCATTTTTTAACATATCATTTTCTAACATACATTCATTTAACAATATAAAAGTTTCCTTGTACTTGGAAGATGTCTTCTTCCTTTTCAAGGCTATTGCCTATAAATATTGTACCAAATCATCATATGTCAGTCCTTTATCATTATTATCATCATTTCATTAATATGAATAAGAGGGAACCTTATCCTTCAAGGCCATGAAGCATGTATGGGCTACCTCCTCTTCAAAGCTCTCACTTTTTGAATCACTAGAATCATCTTATGCTGTAGCTTTAAATGGCTTCTTCTTGTTTTTTTTCTCCCTTTTCTCCTTCTTACTATTCTTCTCACTCTTCTCACTATCTTTGATATGTGGGAATTGAGACTGGTGTGTCCTTATTTCCTACATTTAAAGCAAATTAAATTAGATGATCTTCTTCTAGATTCATATTTACCTTGAAAAGACGTTCTTCATCAAGTTTTTTTTTTAATTTTCTTATTGAAAGTGCCATGTCTTCATCATCACTCCCATTAGATGATGTCTCCTCTTCACTCAAAGCATTTCTTAAGGCCCTAAGCACCAAATTCTTATTTTTAGTCACTGTCCCCTTCTCTTTTGTATCCTCAATCACATCTCATAAGTGAATAGAGATTCGATAAGCTTATCTAAAGAATTTTTTTTTAAATATTTAACCTTTTAGATTGCCATCACTTTGGATTTTTATGTCTTCGATAGAGACCTAAGAAATCTTTCTTACCAATTTAATGTTAGTATAAGTTTTTACTATTTGTTATTGGTTTGTAAGCATGGACACTTCAATTTCCTTAACTTGATTGGTGCCCTTATGTATAACTTCTGATGTGTGTCTATTTTACAAAGTTTTGGGCTTGCTATATTCTTCCTACTACTCCTTTTAACTTAAATTTTAATCCTAAGAGCATCTATAGGTGAGTGAACTTGTTAACAAGTAATATAGTTAATTTATCGAAGTCAAAGTTATCATTCCCTCGACAATCTACCTCTAACTACTAAGTTGCCAGTAAAAATAAAGGCATCATTTAAAAAAATTTGCCCCGATAAGATATGCCTTATTTTCAATATAGAAGACTTATTAATATAGTTTAATTTAATATAAAAGAAATCAAAATTGAGATCAAGAATGACAAAATCAAATGTATAGTTAAGGTTTTCAAGTTTCGATGATTCAATTGAGTTTAAAAAAAATTGTGATGCCTAATCTAGGGTATCTTTATGAAAATACTATGTCTATTGGTCCTATTTTGTTATTGGTCATTTAGCGAACTTAGGTAATAAGCTTAAAGTTCAAAAAGTTAAATCCTAAAATCCCAGTTTTAAAATTAATAGCCTTATAATTAACAAATGTTTGGTCATTCACCTATTTAAATTGCATTATCTATTAATTTTTCCAATATTTAAGGTAGATTATTTGAATCCTTAGTTATCTATCAATCTATTATAAGTGGACAGTTTAAAATAGATAATTAAACACTCAAATAAACAAAGATTATTACAAAATTCATAGAAAAAAAACTCAATCAAATCATCTACTAACTTAACCTTAGCTAATAAACAATTTCTTCACACATATTAATCAACAAAGGCATAAAAAACATTAATTACATTAAAAATAGTGTAAGATAAAATAAAATAAAAGATTTAAATAATACCATAATGCATTCCTAATTGATTTCTAAACTTGAATCTCATTGCTTCACCTCTTAAAATCCTCAAAGTAATGATGATTGTCTATTATAACGATTTGAAAGTCAAAACAATGGAAAAACTAAAACTATGATATTATGGAAAGTGACTAAAAGATGAATAAAGGTTGTCTAAAATATGAAAAACGTTGACTATAAACTCCCTAAAATATGATTTTGAATGTCCTAATTAGTTTTTAGGTTAAGTTGTAATTGGATTATCCAATTTTCCATTTGATGCTTTGCTGAAACATGCCTCTAGAGATAACATAGCCCTTGACTCGAAAATCAACAATGTCACTATATACCCACATTATTCTTTTGTCTTTACAATGGTCTTCAAGGGGAGCCTACGCAAACATCATTAGTGTAATTAATAGATCGTGTTGTTCTCCTAGATTGACAATAATGATGGTTTGTATGAGATAACAATGATGTCATTAAATATATACATTGTTCTTATGGAAAATTAATAAAGTGTGATCCCTTTTATGAAAAAAAAATCCTATTTTAAGGAATGAACTTACAAATTAAACAACAACACACATAAATTAGACAATCTAACATCAAAATAAGGCATGAACCTATAAATTAAATAATAACATACCTAAATTAGATAATTTAACATCAAAATATGGGTGAAAACATAAAAATTGATATTGAAAAAATTCCCCCATAAATTCCCCTAAAATTAAACTATTACTTGTCCTTAAGCAACTTATTTAGACACTTCAATCAAAAAATTTTAACGGTTTTTCAAATGTCAATCATGATACTTTAATCCAATTAATGCAACCAATATAGCTAGTCTATCATAATTTACTTTGTATTATAGATTTGAAAACTTTGGTTAAAAAATGTAGTTAGGTTAACGCCTTACACATCCTATTAAATTCCAAAGAAACTCATTTAACAATCTTGCAAATCATTCTAAGGAAATCTAACAACATGCTCATTTTACACTCCGTCATGCCTTTATTTATTTATTTTACTTACTTTTCCCTTACATTTTAGTCAAATGCATTTTATGCTCCATCCTATCCTTGCAAGTATGTTTTATCTTCCATCTTGCCTTTTTTAAAAACCTTTTTTACACTTTATTCAATTGATCATAATTAATTAAATTGAAACCCTTACTTAAATTCACACAAAAATCATTTCAAATTCCATCAAAATTCAATATAAATATAGAAAGAATCAATTGTATATATAATTTCTCCCAAGTTAGACAATTCCCATTCAATTATAAGTTATTCAATTCTAATTGTACTAACTATATTAACCAAAGCACTTTATTCAGCATTTAATAGGCAATTTTGAAAAATTTTCATGAAATTTCAAATAAACCACTATTAGATTCACAATAAGATCAAGTGTAAGAAAATTGAATCCTAATTCACTCTACCACACTTATTTAACATTATCCCCATTGTTTGAAAATCAAAATAATCCTAATAAAGGATTTGTCTATTGAGTAAGTAAGAGGTTGTTTTCAGTTAATTAAAAAGAAATATAAAGGGCAAAAGGGAGACACAAAAATAATAAATCTCTAATATCAAGGGGCATGGCTTACAAAAATTGAACATAAGTGAGCAAAAATAACATAGATGAGCAAAAAGAAAATGCACAAACACATATGTCTTAACTACTAGGTCTTAAGTCTCTAGATTGCATATGATCACATATCTGATCTATTTAAACTTCCATACAATCCATCTGTCTCTACATATCGATCATTTTACTCTCCATCTTTGTAAAAATCTCCATAATAGCAATAGTAGGTGGCTCGGCAGGCATAGGATGGTTATAAATGACAGTTTTAAGCTAAGAGGTTTCTCAAAAGAAGTCTCATCACTATTACTCTTCTCAAGCGTAAGACTTAAGAAAATGGTGTACTCTACTTTCTCATCATCTTGTAATGGGTACACCCAACGATTGTACCATTAACCTTAAACCTTGCCATATTTTCATAGCTTAGGTATGACATGCGAAATTACTAATGCACCAGATGTCTGAATGAGGATCTCTCCCTTAAGGTTAACTCCCAAATCCCTAGAGATCCTTATGAGCAAGTGTATGAAGAAGAAGTTCTTGTTTAAACATTGGATCTGAATCACATTACACATATAGGGGATCGTGAAACTAGCCTAAGGTAAGCCAATGAGGATGCCAAGTCCATAGAGCATCTTATACAATATATTCATATCTAGAAACCTTATTTCATTCAATCTACTCGCCCTAGGTAGATATAGGTGTTCCTAATAGTTACTATCACTCACTCCCTAAAACCTAAGTGAGATATAGGGAATACTCTTAAGTTGGCTATCCTAACTAACCCCTAAGTCATTAAGAGAAACTACAATTGAAAATTTTGACCCCATATATGATATCCTTCTACTAATCGTAAATATTGTCCTCATTAAGCATTCTTAATAATACAGATAAATAAATAGGAGTAATCATAAAAAGGGTGTAGTTTACATGAATGATTAAATATCAATCATGTTTGTCTCCTCCTTTTACTCAACGGTCATGTGGAACATGCAAAAAAAGGAAACATAATATGGGCAAACAAGTTTAAAGCAGTTTACCATTCTATCACTCTAAACACATAGGTTATATTAAACTTAGATGTCACCGTAAGGGTTACTGATCACTCAACGATGACTTTGTTACCATTGTAGGTCTCATACCATTTCAAACATTCCCTCATGGTAAATTAAGACCCATCAAATGCAGGTCTCTTCCTTGAAGTGGATGTCATGAAGAATATAAAAGATATTTGAGTGAAAATTATGCTAAAAAGTATATTATAATTGGTGGGAATATGCTATAAAATGGCGAGCATAACTCT
>JAOXYD010000007.1:16463561-16476142 GCA_028565735.1 Pinacopodium congolense
AGGTTTAAGGGTTATTGTTTTCACAGATCATGCAACCCTTTGATTCCTTTTTTCCAAGAAGAAGGCCAAGCCATAACATTTGCAAAATGGTATAATTTGTCACTTAATATTACAAAATGGTATATATTGCTCCATAACGTTTACAAAATAGTACATTTTTCCTCTTAACACTAATTTCATTAAGATCTTATTAGATAAATGTTAATTTTGTCAATATTCTATAAATAAACTATTAGCTAATTATTAAGAAAGTAATTATCAAAACTTTAATGAAATTAGTATTAAATAGGTAATTTACATCATTTTATAAATATTAAGAGGCAAAATACACTATTTTACAAACGTTAAAAGGTATAGTGATATCTTCAAAAACGTTAGGGGGTAATTTAAACTTTTTTAAAAATGTTAAGGAATAAATTATATTTTTATCTTAATTTTATGCTAAAAAGAAATAAAAATTCAACTGGACATGTTTTAAAATTTTAATTTAATTGTTTTTAAAATATTAAAATATAATATAAATATTTTAAAATATTAAAATTTAATTCCAATATTATTAAATTATATAATCTGACATAAATTTAGTTATACATATATATATATATATATATATATATATCCAAAATTTAACATTTAAAGGCCTTCTTTTAAGCAACATAAATTATATAATATCTAGTAGGTAAAATTTACGAAAATATTTAATTAAGTTATGAATTATAATTTTTATTATAATTTTTATATTTTTTATTAATAATTATATTTTTTAATTAATTTTTATATTATATTAGTATATTTTTTCATCAATTTTTATACTTAAAAAAATAAAAAATTAAAATCAACTAAAGAAGCATCCCTACATGTCAAGTCCTATCCGGAAATACTTGGATGTACTTGAAATTCATTTTCCTGTCTTCTACTGTTTGCAGAAAATTTTCCAAAAGTCTGACACCCTCAGGCTTTTTGTATTGAAAAAAAGAGAAACTGGTGCTTGGATTATTATGCAATTGAAAATTTGAAAAAGCCAATCTTTTTGATTCTGTAAACGTCCCATCTTCTTCAATATAAGTTACCTGGCTTAACCAATAATTGGGCAACACCATCGGTGGTTAGACGGAGCGTAAATACCACGCGCCGACCAACTATGAGTTATGAACCATCAAATTCTTCTACCCCAACTAACAAGCAAAGCCAGTGACCTCATTCTCTATGGCTTCTGGTCCAGGCCCCCCCACCCACCATTATTCAACTCCCTTTCAACAATCCAATCTCTCTTCTTCTTTTTTTTAACAACAGATAAATTTTTAATTATTTAATATATGTCAAACAAATTGTTTAGTTAATTATAATCCATTATTAATTAATAGAAATATTCAATTGAATTGATTAATAAGTTTTCAACCTTATTTTACTCTCTTTGATTGGTATGTAAAACATTATAAAACCAATCTTTGAAAGACTTCTTAATCTTAATGACACCACATGATTACATTATCAATTACAAGTCATTTAAATTTAAAGAATTAGATATTTGACTAATCATTTAAATTTAAAAAATAATTCATTAAATAATTAATTTTAAACACGTTAGAACCGATAATTTTCACTTTATTATTGTGGAATCAAAGATATCATAACTCAACCACTCCATATTTTCCCCAATCAACAAAGAACTCATTAATACCCCCATTTGATCCAAAATTAAATTAATATTGTTACGTTAATTTCCACTTAGCAAATATATGTATATATGTATTAATTTGTTTTAATCCCCTTCTGTATCCTCTCCCACCAAAACGTATTTCCTTTCGCAATACATTTCTCTGTTTCTTTCTTCCTTCCTTCCTTTCTTCTCCCTTTTCACCAACCACCCAAACAAACCATGGCCTTTATACTCTGCTCCCAAGGTGTAGTCCTCGCCACCGCCATGGCGGTTTCCGGCACTGTCATCCTCCTCGCTCTCTGCCTCCAGAAGTCTCTCCCTCTTTCCCAATTCCCCACCCTCCAAATCCCTCCTTCCTCCACTTCTCAACAAGTTCTACGCTCCTGCATCTCCTCAGGTATGTGTGTTGTGTGTGTGTATCTATATGTGTATATAAGCAAAAAGGAACAAAAAGCTCTCTTCTTTTCGTATATTCCAACGTTGTTTCTTCACGTGATAACGGTTCCTCCGTCATTGGAACTGTTGGAATTCGCATTAATCCGCGTTGACTTTTCTTTTTTCTCCTTGGTGGCTTCCTGTTCCTTGTTTCTGCATCTTTGGGTTCTGATGGGTACTTTTTGTTTTCTTGTTTCTTCGTGGTTGTGAAGAGAGGAAGAGAAAGAAGAAGAAAAGGGTACACTTTGCAGAAGACGTAGTCGATCCAAGGGGTGACGGCGAGGAGTTTAGGAAACAGCAATCAGCCGCCATTTTTGCTTCTAAAAGCTCTTCTTCTTCTTCTGCTTCTTCACCACAAAACGTGAAGAAGAAAGATGGTAGCTTTAAGTCTAAAGAAAGACAAATGCCGGCAAATAGAGTGGCCCTCTACAATGGGATTCTCAGAGATCGTGGGGTTCATCGATTGGCCTACTCTTTTTAGTTGATTTCATTCTGTTCTTATTCTTGTTGTACGGTATGTAATTGTGAGTACTGTACATAGTTTTGTTTTAGTTTTTTACAAATATTTTGTCATTTTAACAAGTTGTGGACGGAGATGTAACTATGACCCACATCAACATGGGGATGTAACTGTGACCTTTTCCCGTCAATTGCTAATTGATCCTCTTGAGAGAGGATTTTTGTTTGTAATTTTGTTTTTTTTGGTTGATATAAATCTTCATAGAGTTTCAATGCCTGATAGGTATCACAAGTATTACTATAGGCATTCAAGTTAGATCTTTTTTTTAATAGTTAAATTCAAAATTTTAACTTTAGTAAAAAAAGATATATAAAATATTATTTTGTAACTAAATGAATTAGTAGAAAATTAATGGATCGAGTTATATGGTTTTCCCTTTCTAATAACTATTATATAAATTAATATTAAAATTTTCCTTTATATAATATTTAAATATTTTAAATACTTTTTAAATATAATTTTTATTATTAATATCAAATATTTTTCTAATTTAATTTGATGACATATAACTTTATATGCCTTTACTTTTATAAGTAAACTATAATTTTCAATTCAACTTTTGAATATTTTAAATTATAATACTTTTAAGGTTTTTTTTTTCTAGGAATCATGATTCAAGATATAATTTGACTAATACAACTTAAAAAACAAATCAACTTTCTTTTTATTTATCTCACTTCATCAAATATTTCTACTTCATATCACATAAAAGCAACAAATTATGAGGAGAGGTCTCTATATTAAGGCAAAATTCTTTAAAGGAACATATATATATATATATATATACACACATATATATGATCAGTAATAGTAATCTTCTATGACCATTTGTTAGTCAAATTACCATTTTGATCGACAAAGTAAGCATGGAAGACCATAAATATGTTGACTATGTAATTTTTCCTGTACCAAAATATATAAAAAGAAAGAACATGTGACATAATTTTTGGTCGGCATTGAATTTGGAACAGAATCTTGAAGTCACATGACTGCTTCTTTGTCTAAAAATTAATTTCATTAATGGTGTTTGGAATCCATATGATATGTTTGCTTGTGGGGTCTGCAATGTAGTCCCATTTTCCTTCTTCACCTCTTGTCTTTGTGTAAGCCAATTATACATCTTCTATGAAAAACTAAACATTGTTTCCAGAGGATTTAAAGCTTACTCTTTTGCTCAAATTCTAAAGGGCATTCAAGTGGAGTAGAGTTGGGCCATGTGTTATAAAATTCCTTTACTTTTTTTTTTTTTCTAATATAGAGACAGAAAGTTTTTCTAGTTGATTACCATCCTACCAGTTGGAGTGTTTTCACAAAACATCCCAGCCAATGAAAAAGATGGAGAGGAGGTTCAAATTCTAATACAAATTGATTTGACGTGTAAGCAATTAAAAAAATGAGTGAAAAACAATGAAATTTTGAAATTTTGATTAGTTGTGATATACTTGATTTATATTTTAAAATCTTAGTTTTATTTTTATTTATAAGGCATATCATAAATATTTAAAATATAATCATGAATTTTTATTATTTTTGAGATATGTCTTAAAATTATTAAGATAATATCACCGAAATGTCACTTTTCTCTATAAATATTGAGTCTAAAAAATTAATTAACATAACTTATTATCTTGGTATAAGGAAAGATTTTCTAAATAAACTATTTGAAGATCTACTTATTATAACAACTAATTAAAGAGCGAATTATTTGAACATTTTAATTCATAAATAAGAATATCAGACATATAAATAAGATATTCTTTAACAACATATGAATAACATTTTCATTGATTCTCTTAATTCTGACTCTTTTATTATTCGTAATTTTATTAAAGAAGTAAGAGCCTTTGCAATAGTTCATAAGTTAGAAAATATTAAGCTTAAATCAACCTTAAGAAGCAAAAGGCGGAATAGAAGGAAATTGAGAAATAAATACTAAAATCTTATGTAGTTAAGTTTTTGTCTTTAATTTTTATTTCTTACTTTTTTAATCACAAAAATTGAAAAAAATAACACGAAAACTAATAAAACTAATATACTAATATAATATAAAAATTAAATTATATATATAATATAATATAAAAATTACAACTAATAACTCAACTAAACGTGCGTATGTCTCGCCCATCATTCAACTAGTCAAGTTGTCAACTAATTATTGTTGATCTTCTTGTCTAATTTCAAATTTAATGCCTGGCTTGTTTTTTATATCCTACATTTATTCTTCTCTTTGACAAGTCTTATAAAGTCATCATTTTTTGTGTGAATGTTCTTACAGTATACCAACAATCATGATTCTAGAGAACAACCCCACAAAAAGAAAAAATTCTTCTCCTCCCCACATCAAAATATATTGATGTGTAACAAAAATGACAAGTGTGTTTTTACATGGGACAGATAAGATATTAAGATGTGATTGGAAAATGACGCTATACCAATAAATTTATCACTTTCTTTATCAGTTTACTTCACTTTCCCTTTTTGTATTCCTATCCCCAAGAGTTTAACACTATTATCAACCTCCATGGTAAAAATTGTCTGCAACCATCTCATTATTTTCTCAAGCTTGATTGAATACCCTATGCCTTGTGGAGTCATAGAAACTTGTGATAAAAAAAGAGAACCTAAATTACCATGGTTATGAACCTATGATAATTAATGTATAAAAATTAATTTGTAAGTTTGGCCATTAAACTTTATTAAATTAAGGGTATGAGTTTAATTATTTGATTGTGGGTGTTATGAATTAAAACACATAAGAATTCACTAAAATACAGAAAATGATAGGTTTGCAATAGTATTCTATAATTTTAAAATAAATATATTTAAATGAAATAAAATGATAATATATGATTTATGTAAGTACATCATAATTTTAATTAATTTAAAATGTAAACATTTTATTATCTTTCAAACCAAATTTTGACTTAAGTTTTAAATTTTAAATGTTAAATAAGTCAAATCAATACAAGCTGATAATAAAAAATAAGAATAATAAGTATACAAATGAGTAATTTTTTTGAAGTTTTTCAGTTAAGTGATAAACTTTTAAAAATTTATAATTAAGAGACTAAATTTTATAAAGTTAATTAGTTAAGATAAAAGTTTAAACTTGGCTAACAAACTTTGCCATATAGACATTCACGTAGTAAAATTTTTAATTTAGTAAACCATTTTTAGAATTTTTTAATTTAGTATCCAACCTTTAAAATATTCCCATTCAATTACTAATCTTCTAAAATTCATTTAAATCGAGTCAAAGTTAGTTTTTCTTCCTTATAAAAATAATAATTGATGAACATATCAATATTTTATTAAGAAATATTATATAATGACTTTTAAGTTTAGTTAACAGATATTTAATTATATATTATACTTTCTTTCAAAAGTTATTCATGTTTTAGACTTAATAAGTTTTTGACTTAAAAAAAATAATTTATGAATAAATATTTTAAATTAAATATATAGTAGTTACGAAATATCATTTATAAATAAAATTATATTTAAATATATATTATTGATTTATAGAAAGAATAAATGTAAGCATACAAAAATTTATTTTTTCAAAAGATTAAAAATTATTTTATTAAAATATAATATTTTTCAATTATAAAAAATTTTATAATTATACTTAAATTATTTTAATATATTTTAAAATTAAAAATTATTCAAAAATATTTTACATTTAAAATATGCTAATCTTATGAGGTAACTTACGAAGTGATGATTGATTTTCATAAGACTTACTGAGCTGGAAGGTACTTTGATGGCATCAAAAAGATATCTCATAATCTTTCCTTTTGTTTTTAGTAGTCTTCCCAGAGTAGTTGAAAATTATTTTTGTTGAAATTATAATTAAAAATTATTATATTTTAATAAAATAGTTTTCAATATTTTAAAAGTACAAGTTCTTTTTATGTCTAGATCTATTATTTGTTATAAATTAATAATATATATATCTAAATTTATTTATAAAAAGTATTTTGTGGCTACTATATATTTAATTTAAAAATTTTATTAATGAATTATTTTTTTAGATCAAAGATCTATTAAATCTAAAACTTATTTTGAAAGAGAGTATAATAGATAATTAAATATTTATTAATTAATCTTAAAAATTATTATACAGTATTTCTTAATAAAATAATTTTAACTTGATTTAAATAAATTTTAAAGGATGATCACTAAATTGAAAAAATTTAAAAATTAGATACTGAATTAAAATAATTTTAAAAATTACTTACTTAATTAAAAAATTTTACAGATTAAAATTATATACATAGAAATCCACATGATATTGTTTATATAATAAAATTTGTTAATCACATCAGTATGAGTTTGAATTTTTTTTATCCTAATTAATAAACTTTTTAAAAGTTAATCACTTAATTAAAATTTTTTTAAAGTTTGTCATTCAATTGAAAAATTCTAAAAAAATTAATCACTTATCTATTTATAATCCCTAAAAAATAAACAAATAAATATAAACACATCTCTTACAAATTATGTCATTAATTTAATAATCTCATAACTAATGAGAAAAGTTTGTAAATTCAGGAGTAACCACCTATCATCCTCTCTTTGTTTACCTTTTCCTCGGCAAGACCTTTAATTAATAAATTATAGATATTATAAGGAAGTGGAAAGTGTCTCAAGCACATCGGTCTAAATTTTATTACAAAAAAGAGTCCATGACATAGGCAAATCTCATGGCTTGCTTCTTAAATTCATCTGATGACCTCACCACATATGTAATGTAATTAACTATTTGTTAAAAACAAAAGAAGCAAGTTGGCATCAATTTTGGAACACCAGTGTCTTTTTTTGTGAAAGTGGCCGTGACGTTCTCATTAAATTGTCAATAAAAGAGCCAATACTTTGCTTAGTTATATAAACCTCCTCTAAACTCTCTACCAACCAATGACTAATTGATACTGATAAAGATTCTAAGTGTATTCCTTACCCTAAATACCTAATTCTGGTTAGCTTTGAATCCGTATACTTTGATTTGATGTTATAAAAAGATTAACACTCTTTTTATAACAATCAAATATGCAATGATTATTATTCATATGTCTATTAAATAGATTTTTAATTGAACGTTATAATTTATAAATTATATATTTTTAATGAATTATTTAATAATAAATTTCATCTTATTGACAAGACTCACTTTAATTGATATTTCTAAAATTTAATATATATTTATTTATGATCAACTATTAATAAAATTACTTTTAACTTTTGTATATAAATTATATACAAATACTTTTTATGTATAAAGCAGTCGTAATAAACTTTCTTTTTATTTATTTTACTTGATCAAACATTTCTATTTCCTATCACATAAAAGAAACACATGGTGATTATCCGGTGTAGTCTTCTATAACAATATGTCGGCTAAATACCATTTTAATTTTATGCTTACATATATTTTATTGTTTAATATAAAAATAAGGTAAAATAATAATTTGACCAATATAATAGCCATCAAAGACTATAAATTTGTTGACTATGTAGTTTTTTTCTTATACGAAAAAACATATAGAAGGAATAGAAGGAAACCACGTCATGTGGCATAGCCATTGGAGGGATGACTAAAAACAGGGAAAATCCTCGTCTAGACAAAAAAGAAAAGGCTGGCATAGCATTTGGAACAGAATCTTGAATTTCTGTGTCTTAAAATTAAATTCATTAATGTTGTTTGGAATCCATATGATATGTTGCTTGTGGGGGCTGCAATGTAGTCCCATTTTCGTTCTTCACCTCTTTGTCTCTATGTAACCAAATGTACAATTTCTATATAAAACAAAACATTTGCTTCCAGAGGATTTAATGCTAAGCCCTTCTGCTCAAATTCTAAAGGGCATTCATGTGGAGCAAAACATCCTAATATTGTATAGTTTTTAACTTAACTTTAAATTTAAAAATATTAAAATACAAAATTTTTTCTTTTTATTATTATTATTTTTTTCGATACCAACTAGTACAAATCGGTACTTCCAATACCGACCAATATTTAAATTCAGTACCGAACAAAGCAGTTCCATTATGTTTTTCAGTCGGTACACGTCGATCAGTACGGAACAAAATTCAAAATACTGGATTGAACACCGGAGCCATAAAAACTTGTGATAAAAAAGAATCTAAATTATTATAGTTATGAACCTATGATAATTGATATACAAAAAATTATTTTGCAAGTTTTCGCCATTAAACTTTATTATAACCCTCAAAATTATGAGTTTCATTATTTGACTCTGGATGCTATGAAATAAAAGATGCAAGAATTCATGAAAATGTAAAAAA
Source organism: Pinacopodium congolense (assembly GCA_028565735.1). NCBI lineage: Eukaryota > Viridiplantae > Streptophyta > Magnoliopsida > Malpighiales > Erythroxylaceae > Pinacopodium > Pinacopodium congolense. Next base: position 16,472,483 of record JAOXYD010000007.1, read on the forward strand.
TGATAGATTTACAATAATAGTCTATAATTTTATAATATATATTCAAAAGAAGTAATATATTCATGAGTATATTTCATATGTTTACGATGTGTTTTAAAAATATATAGACAAAACTGATATTATAAGATTTATGTAAGTATGTCATAAATTTATTTAAATTAAAATATGAGAGTTTTTAGTATCTCTTTAACTAAAATTTAACTTAAGTTTTAAAATTAAAATGTTAAATCAAAATTTCAACGATTTTCTCAAAATCAAATCAATACGAGTGAAAAATAAAAAAAATACAAATTTAAAGACATCTCTAACAAATTATGTCACTGATTTAATATTGTCATATCTAATGAGAAAGTATGCAACCTGTCATCTTCTCTTTGTTTACCTTTTTCTCTCCAAGACATTAAAATACAAAATTATAAAGTAGTGCTCTAAATTTAATTAAAAAAAGGCATGACATAGGCAAATTTCATGATTCTATGTGCTTCTTAGATTCAACTAATGATCTCATCATCTATGTAATGTCATTACACCATTTGTTAAAGACAAAAGACGCAAGTTGGCATCAATTTTGAAACATCACGAGCCTTTTTTTTGTGAAAGTGACCGTGACATCCTCATTAAATAGTCAATAAAAGAGCCAATACTTTTGCTTAATTATACAATCCTCTTAGACTCTCGACCAACCAATGACTAATTGATACTAATAAAGATTCCAAGTTTATTCCTTAACCTAAGTACCTAATCCGGGTTGGCTTAGAGCTTATATACTTTTTTATTTTACATAACAATGGAATGTGTAGTTACTATTATTCAGACGTTTATTAAAAAATTATTAGGTTAAAGTAATAATTTATAAATTATTCATTTTAAGTTAATTCAGAATTAAATGAGAAAAACCAATCTAATTAATAAGACTCAATTTAATTGATGTTTATAAATTTTAATATATATTTTTATTTTAAATAAGCTATTAATAAAATTATTTTCAAACTTTGTATGTAAATTATAATTTATATATTACATATTTTAATAAATTAATAAATCAAAATTAAGTGATGAATTAATCTAACTAACGTTTATAAAATTTAATATATTTCTATTTCGAATGAACTATTAATAAATTCTTACATATAAATACTTTTCATTAACCAAAAAAAGTTCAAAATGACGATATGTTCCGTTAGTTTTGTTCACAATCATGCCTTCATGTGTTCTCCATACCTTAATTGGATAGTTAATTCCTATAATGCAGATGTAAGAAATGACGCCATTATGCTTTTTCTAGGTGGTTTGGTATGTAGACTTGTCTTACCCTCGTTTTTAATTTTGGTTCTTTTTTTAGCATAAAAATAAAAAATAGTAATACAAAATAAAAAATAACATATTAATATAATATAAAAATTCAAAAAAAATTAAAAAAAATTAAAAATTAAAATTAAAATCAATAATAACATCAAACATCGCTTGTTGATAAACTTTAATTTATTATCTAATTGCTTGTGGATAAGGGTTAGTGACGTTAATCATTTGATTAATACGCCAATTTTAGAACTTCATTGGTTGATTAACTATTCGTTACAAATGTTGTGGACTTGTCTAACCTTTATGAGATTACCAAAATTGCACGCTTTTGCATCTAATTAGTTAACACTTTTAACTTCCAATCATATCTTTTTGTACTTAACTATCCATTTTTGAGATTACCAAATTTACACGCTGTTGCATCTAATTTGTTGCCACTTTAACTTTCAATCATATATTTCTCTAATGCTAATGACTTCATCCGACTTCAGCATCATTTTTTACATTTTCGCAATTGCTATTTTCGGCCTGAGTATTTTCTTTTTCATTAATTTTGTCATTCTCAACAAGATTTGAATCTAAAAAATATTATGAACATTTTATTACTTGAAAATTTAGTTTATTCTAGATAAATTATCTTCATTTTAAGTTTAAGTCTACATTTGAGTTGAATATATATTAGTTAAAAGTACAGCATGAATTTTTTTTAAATTATCATATTTATGAAATGTTTTTAAAAATTATAACATTTACAAAGCATTTTACACGGATCATAACATTTATATTATAGAACGTAAAAAAACGTTTAACTTAAAAGCTCTAAATTAAACTTTAAAATCAAATTTAAGTGTTTACTAGGGCTTGTTTATTTTGACTTTTGTTTTTAGTTTTAGTTGTCTGTTTTTCTAAATACAAAAATCGATAAAGAAAACATATTAATACAACACAGAAATCGATAAAAAAATATAATTATCAATAAAAAATACAACAATCACAATAAAAAACTATAATCCACAACCTAACTAAACATCTCCTAAGTTATTGATATGAATAAGTTTATTAAAAAAATTTTAGTTTAAATATTTTATCTATTTTATAAATATTATGATTATTTAAAAAATTTTAAAATTTTTTGTATAGACATTAATAATTAAAATATAATCATATATATGTCATTGTATGCATGGATGTATTTGAAAGGAGCCCATTAAGATATGCATATTAAGGGCATCGAGATTGGAACTATGGGCCGAAAGGTTTACACAAAAGCCTCCTCTTAGGTCTTTTCTCAAACAGATTGGGTGCAGGTCAAGCCTGGAGCTCGATGTAACCAAAACCCTAAATCAATTCCTGTGTCCTTCCCTTCCCAATTCACACTCACTTTCCCCAGTAGAGATCAAGATACCCTTTTAAGCTCATCTCGCCACAAACCCATCATTGGTTAGTTCGATTACAAATTATGCTTGGAGTGTTTGTTTTTTGAAAGTGGAACTGTTACATTGTTTTCTGCCTACTGATGTGTGACTGCCCCATTTTGATTGTTCTCTTTATTTTTGTATCTTCAGTGGCCATGAAGGTGCGATCATCTGTGAAGAAGATGTGTGAATTCTGCCAGATTGTAAAACGCCAGGGCCGCGTATATGTGAAATGCTCTTCCAATCCTAAGCACAAGCAACGACAGGGAATGGCAACATTTGCATCTGAAGGGCTCATGTATGTAATGCGACTCTTTATCTCCCTTTACTTATTTGCTTCACAAACCTTTCATTTCTGTTCTTTGTGTTATTGTGATCACTGCAAACACGTTTGAACATTAGGGCTCGATTGGTCAGGGCTTGTTTGGGTTGGTTTATGTTTTTTTTTGTTTGTTTCTGTTTTCCTAAATATGAAAAAAAATAATATAGAAATCGGAAAAAAAAAAGTGTAAATAAATGGTAAAAATAAAAAAAAACAGAAATTTGAAAAAATATTTAAAAAATCTATAAAACATACAAAAATAAAAATAAAAAGAAAGAGAATGTTTGTTTTCACTTTTGTTTTTAATTTTTTGTTTATATTGTTTTAAATACAAAAACTAAAAAATACAAATAAGTTATAAAAATAAAAAAATTAGTACAAAATTTTGAAAAATATATAAAAATCGATAAAATACACAAAAATAAAAGGGTTAATAGTCATTGAGGTGATTAACCTATTCGGATTTTTTCAGTTAAGTAATTAAACTTTTAAAAGATTCAATTGAGTGATTAACGTTTGAAAAGTTAATTAGTTGAGTGAAAAAGGTTGACGCCGTTAGTTGACCCGACCCGGCTCGACCCATCAACCCGGCTCAGCCCAGCACATTCCAACTTTTTTACC
>JAOXYD010000007.1:16476242-16489523 GCA_028565735.1 Pinacopodium congolense
TATTTTTGACAATTTATCATCTAATTAACACTTACACATTAATTTAAGCATATTTATATTTTAGTTTATGTGATGGAACATTTTTTGTAAGAAAAAAATATATACTAATTTTTTATTTTATTAATATCTATTCTTAATTATGTAAAATTATGAACAATTTTAAAATAAATTTTAATTATAATATGAATTTTAAAATTATTATTTTATCATAATTCTATTTGTTTGTCTTATTAAGTTTATTATATATATATATATATATAAGATAACTAATTCTTTTAATTTATTATATTATAAATCTATAACCAATGGATTGGTTACAGGCACTAACTTTTTTTTAAATTATAACTTTTTACACCTGTCAAAAGGCATTAGAGCGAATTAAAAGAGGTAAAAGGTATAATTTATCTCTTATTATTTTTAAAAAAGTTTAAATTATTTCAAACGTTTTTTAAAATATCACTTTACCTCTTACTTAACAATTGTAAAATGATGCATTGTATCTTTTAATATTTACAAAATAGTGTGAATTGCCTTTTTAATACTAATTTTATTAAAATTTTATTTAATAAATATTAATTTTATTAATATTTTATAAATATATTATTAACTAATTATTAAAAAAAACAAGAAGAAGATGATGAATAAAAAGAGGCACTTATCTTATATGGTCACTGCGGAATGAATAACTAGCTTTCAGGCATATGATGCACTGAATACTATGTGAAAGGTGATGGGTTCAAAAGGTTTTCAGATAGAAGAATGTCAAATAAAATGTATGATGCATTTTTTGCATGTGTTTCCAGATCTGGGCAGACAAATGTCAACCAGGGAATTGCACCTCATCACAACTCTGGGGTAGGTCTGGCTTCTTTCATACCCAAAAGGTGGCATGAACCTTCCTCAGTACTTGGATGGAGTAAGGGCCTTACTTCTATCCTTTTCAATCGGGGGTAACCATGATCGAATTAACAAGCATTTATCACTCATATGGCGATTTGAAAATTTTAACTTGGGTTTGAAAATTCTAATGCAGAATCATCTGTGAATCACTTTGAAATTGGGTCCCCTTGCTTCTTCTTATGTTTTTTTTTTTCTCTTTTTCCGATTCTTATGGGGTTATAATGCTCGTATAAAATAAGCATGGGTGCCTCTTTATTGGGAATGTTTAGTTGAATTGTGAGTTGTGATTTTTTATTGTAATTGTTGTATTTTTTTAAATTTCTTAGTGTTTTTTTTTAATTTTTGTATTTTAAAAAATAAAAATTTAAATTTTAAAATTAAAATCTAACAAAACAAGGCTTTAAAGATGGGTTAATATTATAGGTAGTCCCTGTGATTTTTCAAATTATCATTTTAATCTTTATAGTTTTAAAACTATTATTTTAGTTCTTATACTTTCATTTTTTTTTTCAATCATAATTCTTTATCAAATTTTGCTAATGTGACATGGACACATGTTAAAAATTTATTGGTCGACATAAGAAAAATCTGATAAAATGATTGATTATTGAAAAAAAATAGAACTTTAAGAACTGAAATGATAGTTTTCAAACCATAAGAATTAAAATGATAGTTTGAAAAGTCACAGGAGTTACCTATGATATTAACCCTTTAAAAATTGAACAGATGTCAGCAGCAGCAGGCAAAGTGAGATGAATTGAGAGAAATATAAAAAAGATGAAACTGATATTTTCTTCTTCTTCTTCTTAATGTTCTTACTGTCTTCTTGGTTGCTTGATGAAAAAAGGCTACTTGCCAATTTCTTTCGATAAATTACTAAAAGAAAAAGAAGCATTGGTACTTGGTAAAGAGGCTTTTAGACTTTTAAGGTGCCACCTTTAATTGCCTTTTTATCTGCAAGAGCAATCTTTGGTCAATGAACATTATTTTATTGGATAATGCATGGCAACATTATTACTTTTTTAGTGCATAAAGCAATCAATTATTAAGAAAAAAGACCCTTTTAGATTAAGGAAACTTTGTAGAAAAATTTGAGATTTATTTCTTTTTAAATTACTGCGAAAATAAAAATATGAAAAAAATGATGAGTTACTTGGAAGAGATAATACTACTCGAAAAGAAGAAGTTATGAAATAATTTAAGAATATTTAAAAACAAAGAGAGGAATGAGTAACCCATAAGCCAAAGTGAAACGCGTGAAACGCCACATGTCATCCACAAGCCAAAATATCTCCACAGCCGCCACCACCACGACCACCACAACCCCCACCAGCGCCACCATCACTTAATCACTCTCAACTTTTCTCTTAGTCCCTCCTTATCATTCACTAATCACACACGTAATTATACCTTAGCCACCCACTTACCTACCGAGTCCAACTTGCATAATTTGAAACAAGAAAGATTGCAATTTGCCCATCTGTCTGTGGGGAAAAAGATAAAATCTTTATGCTTGGGATGGTGTTGATTTTTTTTTATAATACTTCTTTTGTGAATTAAATTTACAATGGTGGCTCTGTGCGGCTCTGTTTCTGCCTGGATCGACCAGTTTCTTGCTTGTATGGGGTAAGTTCCTGATCTAATTTCTTTTAAATCTCCTATTTTTCTTGTTATCTGGGTTTTATTGCCTTCGAAAATGTCTTTTTGAAAGTGAACAGTTGTCTATAGTAATGGGTTGGACATGTTTTGCTCGTAGGAATCTATTGTGATGTGTGGAAATGTGGGTTTTGACTGCTTGTTTTCCCTTTACAGTAAGGAGTGTCTTATTATATATGAGTCGTTGTTTAGAAGCTGAGATTGGAGTGAAATAAGATTTTTATCTAGGGTTCTGAACATTCTGAGCAAGAGCATTTGATGAAAGATTTGGTCAAGATTCAAACTTGGGTCTCTTTATTCTGTGATTCCTTTACGTTCTTGAAATACTTTTTCTTTTCCAATAAAAAGGGTTTCGCCATAAGAGTATTTGGCTTAGCTAAGCTTGTAAAGTCTTGTACTTTCGATCTAGAGTGACTAGGGATAGATTCCAATCTATACTTTGTGTGGATGAACTTATGGCAGAAGGGAGTGATGGTATTATTTAATAGTTCTTTCAAAGACTTGAGCTTTGTTACTTCATAGTGTTGATACTAATTCCAAAATACAAAATTTTCAAAGTTGAAATTCAATGCGAGGGAAAGTTCCAGTTAAAATTAAGCAATGGTCTCACTCAATATTTGTTATTCTATGTGGTGCATCTCTATTATGTGGTTTAACCCGGTTTGCAACAGAGCAGTGGCTGTTTTGGTTGCTGCTCTAAACCCACACCAATTATTGCTGTGGATGAGCCATCCAAGGGATTGCGGATACAGGGGCGAACTGTAAAGAAACCTAATATATCCGATGACTTTTGGAGTTCCAGCACTTGTGATCTGGACAATAGTGCTATTCAATCTCAAAGGAGCATCTCATCGACTAGTTTATCAAACCAAAATCCTATTACTGGAATTGGTGGTACGAGTAGCAATTCTGACTTTGTAAATCAGGGTGAGTTCTCAAAGAATTTTGTATTCTATGCAGAATATAGTTGACAATGTTGGACTGCTATTTGATAAAATTTGGCCATCTTTTTGTGGTTTTATTTCTTGCATCAATGTCAGCATTGAAAATCTTCAATAAGATGACATGATCTTGCTGTTTGCTTCTTGAAGGTCTAATTCTCTGGAATCAAACGAGACTTCAATGGATTGAAACTAGCATACCGAAGGATCGAACTCAGAAAAGATGGGAACATGGATTAAGGTGGTTTTCATTGTGTGAAGTTTATTGAAATCTTCATCTAAGTCACAAATAATCCATGGTTCTATAAATTCAATGGCATGACATGATGGAATTTGATCATTTTGTTAGTCTCTTTTCTAATTATTTACCTCTTTTACTCTTTGTTTACAGCTGGAATACATCTTATGAAAGTTTACTTGGGGCGAGAAATCCTTTTCCCCAGCCAATCCCTCTCTCTGTATGCGCCCTTATACTTCGATTTTCCTTCTAATTCCATTATAGCAGGAAAACAATCAGAAATGTTGATTTGGGTTTTAACTGACAGGAAATGGTTGATTTTCTGGTAGACGTCTGGGAGCATGAAGGTTTATATGACTGAAGAACTGAATTGCAAAATCTGCTTCAACTCTGTTATATCAAGAACCCATCATTTTTATGCTCAAGAATTCTGTAAATAGCTGAAAAGTAGAAAAAAAGACAAAAAAGAAAAAGAAAAGACATGATGGTCAAAGTTTTCTACTTGGTTGTTGTCATATCCACAACTGACTTCATATTCTCCCTTCCCTGTCAATTTACGGCCATTTTCTCCCTTCCCCGTTAAAATTTCAGAGGAAAATCATATCCATGTATCTATTGGCCCTATTAACATTTATAGTCGTTTAGGAGGTCCTGTTGTACTTTATGTACTGTTATTAAGTCTTGTATTGCAATGTGAAGTAGGGGCTTGAAATTGCTAATAACTTGGTTTCTTATTGAAGGAGATGATAATGAACTGGTCAATAACGTGGGGTAACTGATAAAGTCTACAAACCCCAGAGAAAGACACGGAAATGATACTACTGTCAAAATATATATATTAACAGCTCTCAGAAATGAGATTACACAACACTCTTTTATGTCTGATGCCTTTATATAAAGGTATGTCCTATACAAGCCTCCACATATACAAAGACAGGATCTTTCACTCCTTTTACTGTCATCTTCTTTTTGCCAGGAAGAAAGATATAGGCTGATTTACAATACTATGATATGTCAATCCTCTTGGACTGATACTGCCTACATACAATTTACCTTCTTAGTACAAGCACCATATAACATTATACTTGGCTAAGCAGCCTGCTTCACACCCATAAGGAGATATCAGCTATTTATCCCATTGAAAAGGCTGGACTTTGCAGCGTCTTTTGATTTCCAGATGATATTTTCTAGTTTAGCACACAAATCCTTGTAGAACTGCAAAGGGAAACCCCATGAAATGATTCTTGATGTCAATATTTTGTAACCCAGAAATGCAGAAATGATCTTGTACCAGTCACTAGGGTGCTTAGACAGTTCAACAAATAAAAAATTGTAACCTGGAGCAAATTCTTCATGTAAAGCCAAATTTCTCTCCATTTAATCATATCAAGAAAGAATTTGATAAATGGTTGAAACATTGGCATTATCACACAAGTAGGCAACCGGAAAAAGTGATGGTCAGATAGCCAAATTGAGAATTCAGATAAAAATAAAGCCTTTCTAGATGATCGCAGCCGAAAATTTGAGGTTTTGTTGGAACTACCTTGTGATATTCTAGAGTATCCCCTGCAGCCTTTCGGACGTCTATCATGAAAAGTGATGGTGCAACTTCAAAGATCTATCCACAGAAGAGGAAAATCATCAGAAATACTAATTCTGAAGCCAGGGCATTATATTTATTAGGATGACAATGTTCCAGCAAGGGAATCAAAGACAGTAAAGCAGAGATCTTCCTTAGGATGCTACCTCCAGGACAACAGCAAACTGCACAGCCTTGTTTGCAGATCTTCCTTCAAGTCTTGTCTGCAGAAATCAGTTTGCAATATAATCAACAGGGAAGATGTGAAAATATCAATACAAATGCCTATCAATTTTACACAATGTAGTCAAAACGATTCACCGTGAATTTCATATATTGCAGGATAACATGTTGGCTGATTCATAAGTTGTCAGTAATGGCACCGACATGGAGTCACTTTCTTGGTCCTACTCTGTATCTCCTATCTCCTCATTCAAACATAACTTCATCTTACAATGTTTTAAGTTGTAATACAAATAAACACCAAAATGAGCTTCATCATTACGTTTAACTGTATATAAAAATCAGAAAGACTATTATTTCATCCATGCACCCAATTTTTGGGTGATCTTCAGAGATATCATCAAAATGCAGGTAAGGCAAAGTGATTGTATCTGACGCACATGGGCAGTAAACTACGGTTATTCAATTATAAATTCATTCAAAACTGTACCTTGTAATTCCGAGTATGAACCTTCAGACTCATTGATTCTGCAATAGCTTCAATTGTTGAAATGATCTCCTTTGCTGGTTTACGGGATACAAAACGCGTTTGCCGTCTAACATAGTCCTGCAAGGAGCAAAAGAACATAATCAGGCAACATAAAGGCATATCTCACATGATATAACTGAATATTGCCCAAGGAAATGATGCGTAGGAACAAATCACGAAAAGAGAAAGGAGAGGATGGGAGGGAAAGACATCAATACTGGAGCTGGAATTACAAGCAACCGATACAAATCATACCTGTCTCCTGTCGAATAATGCCGACAGGTTCAACCCCTGGGACAGGGTAATCATTTCAAATGCATTCATTACCAAAGGACCTTCTTCACTAGCTTTCAAGTGTTCATCCACATATTTGTCCTGCATGGGAAACAATTATCAGGTAAAAAATGGATTTGAGTACCAAAAGATTACAAAACAGAGAAGAGGTAGTTCAATGTTTCACATCACATCCTGGATGGTCAAGAACAAGTTACTCTTAAAAGGAAAGGCATTCACAGATCAACAGGACCATCAGTTAATCACCAATGGCAACTTCAATGTTAAGAAACCATAAATAATGGCATGAATAGTCCACCTCAATGTCATCAAAAACAGCACGAACATCATCCAAATTGGCTGCCTCGTCCTCTTTGTGTCTGACAGGCACATAATTTCTATGAAACCAGGGATCTCTTTTGATTCTCTCAATTGTTATGCGCTGCATTGAAGGTAAACAATTTTAGAAGAGGATAAGCAAGTTTCATTTTTATGTTTATAAGCAGGGGGCAAACGCATAATGATAGTTGAATTGCTTAGCCAGAAACTACCTCCGTGACTGCCTATTTAAGGTGGATTCAGCAATATAATTTGATTTTATGATGGAAACCTCAAATTTCAATGTAACACAACCTTGATCAAATATGATTTAACAAATTCTCATATTTCACGACTGTCTGCAAACACTTTAATCAGTTGCACTCGGGCCAGTAAGAAGCATACTATGTAAGCAAGTTTCAAATTAGAAATCAATCCTAACAGCAGCCAAAAATGAAGTGAATGAGAGTCCTCACCGTTTTAGGATTGGGATCAAGGATCTTATTTATCAATGCCCTTGCCCCAGGGGTAAACCAAAGTGGACAATTATACCGTGCAGAATTTATCTGGAAATCAACCAACAAAAATCATCACACATTCCATAACATTCTGGTGAAATTATAAACACATACAGCATAGAATTGAACCCAATAAGAAAAGTCCCTTATGGGAGTGAAAAAAAGAAAGAGGAAGATCTCTACAGCCCCTCTTCCATCATGAAACATTGCAGGGGTACCTGGCATGCTTTCAACTGAAATCCCCAAAAACTCTATGTACATTTAGATGAGGAAAGGTGATTAAAAACCAGAAAAGACAAAGTGGGACATAAGAGATAAGTTCCCTGCCTAATACTCATAAAAAGGGGGGCTACTTAATGGGAAAAATTAACTACTTGAAATAATATATAGAAGTACAAATATGGTGCAGTCTGTGTTATCAGCAGGAGCTAAATGTCATAGTATAAGAATGAGAGATCACATTACTGTGTTGCTCACAATATTGCAAGTTCACAAAGTAAATCCATAACATATCACTGAAAGAAAAGAACCTTTTGGTACAAAGTTGCCAGGTCTGCCTCCTGAAATGGAAGATATCCAGCCATTAGAACAAAAAGGATAACACCACATGACCACACATCAGCAGCTGCACCATCATAACCTTGGTGACCAAGCACCTGAGAAACACTCCGTATGTTAAAATTTGAATATATTATAACATAAAGAAAAACCATGTCATTGATGCATATGAAGAAGAGAGTTCCGTTTGGTGATTGAACTACTCAAGAAAGTTTCCAGATTTGACATGTTAGGCTAAAACACTAACCAAAACCTACACTCTCCGTGCATCAAAAACAGTGGCAAGATATGAGAAATCAGATCATAGTGTTCCCATTTGCTAAGAGTATACCTCAGGTGCAACATAATTTGGGGTTCCACAAGTGGTATGAAGGAGTCCAACCCCCTGGATATGAAATAGAAGCAAATAAATCAATCAAACAAATAAACTGAGAAAGAGAGAAAGGGAGAGATGACAAGTGGAACAGACACATAAATATCTAGGTTTTGTATGCATAAGTATGCGTGAGATCTAGAATTATAACTCCTTGATGTAAACTAAGGTAAATGGAAGAACACATTCTTACTTGCTGGGGTAGAGCACTCAGTCCAAAATCAGAAACCTTCAGATTTTCATTAGAATCTAGCAGCAGGTTTTCAGGCTACACAAGAAAAAGATAAACTCATGATCAAAGCATGAGATCATGTAACCATAGAAGCAAGTTGAACGTCAAAATGTAAGGATTTACCTTCAGGTCTCTGTGGTACACGCCCTTACTATGACAATGGGAAACTGCTTCTATAAGCTGTTGAAAATACCTCCTAGCCTCATTTTCTGGCAATCTCCCCTGAACCTGTATAATTGGTCAAGTCAGATAAATGTCAGCCATCAGCGAATAAAGACCAGCAACTTGTGAACATGAACAACAATATGTTGATGGTGCAAAGGTTTTAATTTTGTAATTCTATGAAAAAGCTAGGTGAAACAGAAGATATTAGAAACTTACAATTCTATCATACAGTTCTCCTCCAGTAACAAACTCAAGAACAATATATACCTTCGTCCTGCTTGACAAAACCTAGAAATCCAACCACAATCAAAGGAATAAAGGTATATGTAAGCAATCAATATGATTACTGTAGAGGAAAAAGGGATAAATCATTAAAAGTAATGAGGTGCATAATAACTAGTGAAAGAGTACCTCGTGAAGTCTAACTATATTAGGATGTCGGACAATCTTCATGATGGATATCTCCCTTTTAATCTGGGAAATCAGAGTTGGCCATGTCATTCACAGAGAATGAAAACATGAACAAAGCCCCAAAAGTTCGTGCTCAGAACAAATCATATACTTTCAAGCCTATCAACAAAAAGAATTTAGATTTCTAGCCGCATCTGGAGCTATGGTTTCAAGAACAACTTATTAATGTGTCGTGAAACACAGCTATTCATAAATCACTAACACAAAGAATCCCATCCACAAACTCTCTCTCACAGGTACAGTACACAGTAACACATGAACACAAACCATCCCTTACCACATCACCATCTCAAATTCTCTTGAACTTCTTCATGGAGTTGCATGCAAATATGATTCATATATATTCCTATAGTTGCTCAAATGAACAAGTATCATTTACATTAGAAATCAATTAATTCATATGTATTTATAAATGCATAAGTACTTACATGATCGACCATTTTGTGCTTGAGAATGGTGCTCTTGGACAGAACTTTGATGGCCACTTTCTCTCCTGTCTCAGTGTTCTGGGCAAACTTAACCTTGGCAAAGGTCCCTTCGCCGATGGTACGGCCCACCTCATACTTACCAACCCTGCTCGTTACGTTTTTCATAACCCCTTTAAGCTCATTTCTCGCATCAATATTCCTAAAAGAAATTGTTAAAAGTCTTAACCGGAACTAATAAAAGTCAACACTAAAAGGAAATTGCAGAGCAGCGATCTTAAAATAAAACGAAAAAAGAAGAGGACTTTAAAACATAACAAGTTCAAAAAGCAGGCAAAGCCAGAAATCCCATCAAGAAAAGACGTGAAATATCCCAACTTTTATATACTTTCCGTACAGTTTTCTCATGAAAGAAACAAAAGCCGCTAATTCAGTCAAAAGAAAACATTGGATTCCTTGTTAGATAATCAAATCAGAGCAAAAGCAGAGGTACTGGTAACCAAACCAACAAAGTAATTTATGAACATTCCTGATAACATTACATCAAGGACCTTACAGGGAAAATCAACAATAGTGGAATCAGAATTAGAGGGAACTGAAACAGGCAAATGGGTCGCCGGAGCTCCTTGCAGATGAACGGGAATCAAAGCAAAGCGACTTATATAAATGTGAGACGCAGTCACAAATCAATGAAGGAACGTTGAGTTTATCTCAATTAGCTGCTGTCTCCTGACATTCTAATTGGATAGCCCTAAAATGGATTGCCGACTTGTAAGCAGACATTACGCTTTTACGATTGACGTGATGTTTTTCATGATTGATTTCTGGCTTCGTTTGAATCCAAAACACTGCCGATTTACCAAAGACAAAGTTACCTTATAATGTTTTATAATGTTTGATATTGTTATTAATTTTAATTTGTTGTTGTGATTTTTTATGTGATTGTATTAATTTTTATGTATTTTTTAAAAATTAAAAATAAAAGTGAAATAAAACAAGTCCCTTTTGACAAATAATGAAATTTTACCGAATAAATAAGCTAATTTCAATCTATATGAAAGGAAAAAGAAGCCAAATATCCTTCATTTTGTTCTATAAGAAATTTTGAAATTTATTTTAGTATATTGTTTAGTTAAAATTAATATATTAGGTTAATTTTAGACAAATACATATAATTGTCTTCCACAATTTACTTAAACTTTAAGTCATATTAAAATTATTTAACTTTAATGTGATATTATTTAAATTTGTAAACAGATAAAATTTTAAGGAAACATATTACAATAAATTTTATAATTCACAATTAATATTATAAAAATAAAATTACTATTTTTCAGAGAAATAAAATAAAAATTAAATGATATGATGAATTAATGTAATTAATGCTAATTATAAATGATGATTTTTTATTTTATTTTAGTGGATTCATATATCAACCAACCAAACATAAGTAGGTACCTAGGGTCAACTCAATGAACATTAGAATTATATGGACTCTTGTTAATTCTAATAAATGAAACAAATATGGGTTCTTTGCCAATTAATAGTACTACATCCCTTTAGTTAAAAATTATAGTTCATTATTAATATATCCCAAATCTCTTTAAATTATCGCATAATAGCAAAACTATGTTTCTTGTTGACAAAATTTGGCCAAAATCTATTAATTAAGCATAGCTTTACATAACTAAGGGTTTATTCGTTTATATTTTTCTAAACACAAAAATTGAAAAAAATAATATAAAAATTAATAAAAATAACACACTAATATAATATAAAAATCGAAAAAATATTACAGAAACTAAAAAAATAATACAAAAACATAAAAACCACAAGAAAAAACAGATATTCAAAGTTGAATCAAATGGTCCCTAAATATATTATCGTTGGATTTCACTTTATGCTTTCGTTTTTTATTTATATTTTTGTCCATTTTCATTATTTTTTATTTTTTTATTTTCATGTTATATATATACATATATGCTGTTTTTTTCGGATTTTTTTCAATATTAAAAAATAAAAACAAAAAATAAAAACGAAATAGGTTTTAAGGCTTCAAACCATAAAGTAAACTCCAAGTTGCGTCCCTCATGCATAACGTGACTCTATTTAATGTACGTTATATTATTAATAAATAAAAAGTTAAGTAATTGAATTTGCAGAAACTTTTTTTTTTTTTGAGAAATGCAGAAACAAACTTTGCTATACTTATTTATTTATCCTCTTTCACTATTATTAAGCCTTTTAGGAAATTTTCACTAATACTAATCTTAATTATACGAAATTATTAATCACTAGATCAATTCATTCTTTCTTGTAGATTGATTGAATTGTTGTCGATTGCTTCTTCAAATTGTAATCATTGTCATGTTCATGGACTATAATCCTTGTCCTATATAATAAATTAAATGGCTAAATTTATTATGCTTATTTTGATTTGATTTTTATTTTAAAATTCATAATTTGAAAACTCACATCTAATTTTTATGATATTATTTAAATATCACGCATTATATTTTGTAAAATTTTATTGATTTTTATTTAAAATATTATAATTCTTAAATTTTAATACAACGTCAACTTAAAGTCATGATAGAAAATTAATGAAACGTACTAAGGAAATTATACAGTAATGAAATAATGTCATAGAAGAGTGATCAATAATTGTTAAAGTATGAGATTCAAAACGAAAAAAGTCAAATTATAATCATTAACTCCAGATCAATAATTGTTAAAGTATAGGATTCAAACAAATTATAATAATTAACTCCACATTAAGTTAGGAAGCTTGATTCTTCATACACTTGTATTCTACAAATGGAAGTCAATTCTTTTTTAATAATAATCACAATACACGTGGATGATATGGACTAAAAAATATCTATATAAGAATTCGCCCTTACATCAGTATTAGATAATGGACATTAGATCACGTTTAGGATGTGAACGTGTTAATTTCAGTTTTTAATTTTTTTAATTTTATTTATTGTATAAAATTAATAATAAAAATAAATATATTTTATTTTATTTATAAATATAATTTAAAATTTTATAAAAATACAAAAAAATAACAAAAAAATTTATGTGTTATAAATAAAATTTTATATTAAATAATAAATAATATATTAATTAATATCTAATCTTAAAATATATAAATATTTTAATTTAACATTTAAATTTTATTTTATATTTAATTAATCATTATTAAATTAATTTTATAACAAATATCAATAAATAAGTTGTTATTGTTATTATTATTATAAATCTTAATTAAATATAATTTTATTTTTGGTTAAAATTAAAATTAAAATGAAAATTAAGAACTATGACAAGGAGGAGGAAAGAGAGAGTTTGCGTCAAAGTGTTGACATATGAAAGTGACACTTGTAAAGTATGGGATTCGGTCGTCCTGTTTTATATAAAGAAAGAGTTTGCGTATGCTTTTGTCTATTTAAATGCTCAGTTTAAATTATATCGGTTAAATCTTATTTATATAAATCTTTAATATAAAAACTAGATTTATCCAACGTCATGAAAGAGTGGTGAATTTTGCTGATAAACCATGGAAATGGATATATATATATATATATATGTATATATATTTTAAGAAATTTAACTGGTGAGGCAATATCTTAAACACTCCAATAAGCTACAATCCCATTAGTTATACTTTAAGGAGTTATTTGAATAGGACTTTGGTTTTCGTTCATAATTTTTATTTTTTAAAATATATATATTAAAAATAGTATAAAAATTAAAAAAAAATTACACTAATAAAACACATAACTTAAGAAAAATAGTATAAAAACTTTAAAAAATACATAAAAAGTAAAAAGTAAATAGATAAAGACCTGTTTAGTTCAATTTTATAATTCTATTTTTCTGTTTTTATTTTTTATTTTAATTAATTTTTGGTGTTTTT
>JAOXYD010000007.1:16489623-16511937 GCA_028565735.1 Pinacopodium congolense
ATTATTTTACATATATTGTTATAAGAATACATTTTAAATTTATTAATATTATTTTTACTTAATAATAATTAAATAATTTAAGAATATTATGTAAAAATATTCATTTATGAGATGAATCTATATTAAAAATTTTAAAATATATTATTAATATAACTTTTTTTAATATTTTTCAGTTAAGTGACTAAGATTTAAAAACTTTTTCAATTGAGTAATTAACATTTAAAAAATAAAAAATAAAAGGTAAAAAAGTTGAAGTGGTCCAGGTTAGATCAGGGTTATTGGATTGGGTCAAACCGGGTTAGATCAATGACTAACGGCATTAAATTTTTTCATTCAACTGATTAACTTTTCAAATGTTAATAACTCAATTGAACATTTTGAAAACTTGATCACTTAACTAAAAAAATCTAAAAAACTTAATCTTTTAATTGATTGGTATCCCTAAATTTAATTGTTAAATATTTTAAAACTTTATTTCTTTTTTTAAATATTAAAAAGTAAGCCATTATTCCATTATTTTACTTAATCTAATATATTTCGACAATATAGTTTTAGTAGTGAAACAAACTCTCTGAAAATTTATCAAAGATATGAAATAATTACAACAATTAAATATAAAATATGCACTTCTTTATGGTCTAATTTTTCTAAAAATTATATGGTTTAACGTTTTCAAAATTGTTATTAAATAATACAACTCTAATATTCATTTATCTATTAGTTATTTTGACAAAATTGATAGACGTATTAACTATGTATAATTTATAATAAAATAAATAAGATTAAGGTTTTATTTAATTAAATATAAATATAAATATTAAATTAGTTTTTTAGAAAGCAAGAAAATCACGTGCATCTTATTGTTAACCTAATTAAATATGAAGATAGGATTTTAGTTGCACGAATTTAATTTGAATTAGTGACGTGGCAAGTTGCCGTTGATCTCTTATTGGTCCCCCTCACTGGCATATTTATTAAAACGTTTTGATCAAATTGGGCCGCCAGACGACGGAGAAAATCCCTCGAAGTCCAGTTTCCCGATCAACGCGGAAGAGGGTCTCAGCGTGACCGTCATACGACTTTGGTCGCCATCATTAGCACTCGTGCTCAGTTAGAGTGAGGGGCAAATGGAGGCATCGACGTCGTCGGGACAGAGACCGGAAGTGGAGGAGCGCGGCGCCGGAGGTAAGTTGAGGAAACCTTCGTTGAGGAGACCTCCGACTACTCCTTACGCCCGTCCACAGCCGGCACCTCACCAGAGCGAAACCCACAGCAGCCGGTGGTTCTCTAAGCTGGTAGATCCGGCTTACCGTCTTATCGCCGGCGGGGCTAACCTAATCTTGCCCTCTTTCTTCTCAAAATCAGAGCCATCCAACGACGGCGGCGGTTAGTTCAAAACTGGAAGTGTGCCTAACTATTGTGCTGAATTATTGATTAGGGTTTGTAAATTTATGGTGTTCAATTATACCCAAATGCTTTTAGTTTATAGAAAAGGTTGAATGTGTATGGTGACGAATAGTTGCGGAGTAGTAGATGGCGTATCTTTATTAGTAAGTAACTTTTTTAATGACAACGAGATTCTGAATATTCGAAGGGGTGACTTACGTGATTGTTTTGGGACATTTTGGATTCTTTTATTGTTTTGACCAGATAATTTAAGAACTGAAGGAGAACAAGATGCAAGTGGTGACGATGGAATTAACACTTCAAATGTAAGGACTTCGATTTTTTTGTTGTCTAATTAAATTAGGGTTTTTCTTTTCATAGTGTAGATTAAATAACTTACATTGGGAAGTTTATGGAGTCACTTATTGAGTCTTGTCGCGTAATATCATTGTTGTTTTCATTGATTGCGTCCAGATTCTTGCTTTAATTTCCTTTTCCCACAATTCTGACATCCTTTTTCATTTGCTGCTGAATTTCCATAGTTCTACTGTTTTTAATCCGTGCACATGAAAGTTTATTAACTTCATATATTATGTTTCCAATTTTACTTTATCTGCTCTGCCATGCAACTTATATAATTTCTATCACGTATATAGTTAGCCATTACTTAATGGAAAGGACCTGTTCCCTTGCTCTTTTTTGGATTCCATTTGGTTCAAAATATGGATTCCATTTGATCCATTAGTGGTAGCTTGATGTACCTTATACATTGATTGAGTATTTTGTGGAAAGTTGTACGTGGTTGATGTGCAAACTTTTGATTATACTGAAACTTTAGCTTCAATTACCTACACAGTAATCTAATAATATAGATTTAATTTATGCAGCATGTTGCCCCTCAATCAACTGGAGCAGCTGGTACAGGCACAGAAACAGATAATCCGCAATGTAGTTCAGATTTTGATGGGCATGAAAATCTCCAGAAAGTTGACATGTCTGAGCATGACGGGCTTTCTAAAATTGAACAACTTATCAAGCAGAAAAGCCTTTCCAGGTAAGAGAAATGCATGAAACACCCTTTATATGCAGATAGATTTCCAAGCCTATGTTATTAGTGTATGGTTATACTGTCCACGATCCCGTAAGTATATGTTGCTATACTGGGATTCTAGGTGATGGTTAATAAGTAAGCTATCAATGCTTTGTGTGCATTAAATTAAATGAAATACTTTTCTCGGTTTTCTCCATTCTGTAGGGCTGAAATTGATCATTTGATGAAGATAATACATTCAAGAGGTGTAGATGCTCCTGAGGGTGAGCCAGAAAAGAGAATTTCAGGTGTGATTGTTGGAGACAATGGAAGAAGTTCATTGGTAGCAGGGCATTTAAGAAATTCAAGTGAAGTAAGGCATATTTGTTCAACTTCAAATGATCAAGAAAAGAAAATTTCAAGGGTGACTACAGGAGATGATAGGGGGCATATAGTGGCCTATGAAAATTCAAGGAAGATGATTGAAGAAAAGCCTCAAAACTGGAATGGAGCTATTTGGGAAAACTTGAACCCAATGAATTCGACAGTGAGTTGATTACTCATCATTACTAATTGTAACTTCCATGTGGGTTTTATCTTTGGAATTCCGTTCCATGCATAAATTAGTGAACTTATCATGTTGATGGTTGTCTATCAGAGCCTTGTTATCAGCAAATGACTCTAATGTGTGTTATTAGTCTTACAATGGTCATGTGCTAATACATGTATGTGTATTTGGAAGAAGTTTGCACCACGCATAATGTTGAAATTAATAGCTGAGTTGAATACATTGAACAAAGCATGATGTGAAAGTAGCAACAGATATACAACTAAAAAATGAAAAAAGACGCAGGGAATTGCTACAAAGTAGATCCATGAAGTTGACATCTAATTTGTGTCTTTTCAAGTATTTAATTTCCCAAATTTTATTAAATAATAATGGCCCAAAAGGTTGATTTCTGCACATTTTTTTGAGTTCACAGTTGGTAAGATCAACAGGGACCTCTTCTGATTCCTTTTTACCTGTAGTTATTTCTCTAGATAGTCTGACAACATATGCAATTCTACAGCTGCAAGATGTCGGTGCTTCGCCGATTGAAATCGCAAAGGCTTATATGGAAAATCGAACACCAAAAATAGACTTTGGATGCAAGAGTTTATCTCCAAGAGATGAAGGCACATTAGACCAGGACAATGGCCTTGTAACAAAACCATTTGATCTGCTTAGTTCTCGTAGGTCATCCATAGGCCGCTGGCCAGGTGCAACAGTACAGGACAGGCATGCTTATATCACACCCCAGAGTCAAAGAAGAAAATTTGGCCTTCATTCATTTCCCCGTAGCCCTTATGCAAGGAGTATATTCTCCAAGTCTAACTCGAAGGTAAATCTAGTTGAGTTTTTTTTACATGCTTATGATGCTTTCAAAAGAGTTAAAATTAATGCTTCTGGTACCATCTTTTTACTCTTCTGACTCATGATCAGTTGATTCAACCACGCGGTGATGGTAATAAGTGCCAGAACATGACTTGAACTCCTTTTCACCTATGTTAAGATATTTTCCTACTCACGTATCATCCATCTTAGTGCACATATATTGGTCTATTTTTCACATTAGAAAAGACTCTTTGGGCTGAAAGGAAGTAAAGATCTTTCCTGGAGTTGCAGAAGGGGGAGGGTACTGTGGGTTAGACCTTTAATGCCGTGTTCTTCTTAGAAGAGTGTTACATTATGTGGTTGCTTGGCAATTTTGTAGTCAGCTGTGCTGTGAACTTGGGGTAATTCTCAGGTGTTACTGTTGTGGGTCTTGATGTCTATGCGTGATTTGAAATGGGTTTTATCTTTTAAAATCTTCTCATTCTAGAGCCACCAATTTTTGATAAGGGTCCTGTAAGTTGATATACTCATTGATTGGCAGGTAAGCTCAAGGGGTAATTTGTTGGATGACAGGCATGGATCTGTTGGACCCATCCGTCGAATGCGACATAGTGATCTTGCAGAAACTCCTAGACAATCTACTTCTTTTAATTCATTTCAAAGGAGTCCAGAGGTGGCTGAATTCAATGTTTTTGAAGGCTCCCTTTCTGCTTTAAAGATGAATTTGGAAAGAGGGATAAATTACTCCTCATTATTTCAATCGGCAGACGGTATGCCAGAGAGCTCAGATGCTAAAAAAAGTTCAGATGCTAAAATTCCTACAGTTCCAGCACACTCTAGTCAGATGGCTCGGAAAATATTGGAGCAACTTGATAGAAAACTGCCTACGCCAAGAGACAAGTCTACCGAGTTAAAGCTAGCAACTTCCTGGAAGAAACCTCAGTCTTCTGACATAACTACCATGACACTAAACAAAAACAAAAGTTTTACTCACTGGGGAGGTCTTAGTTCTGATAAATCAGATCAAGTACGCAGCAATAACCCTGTTTATCAGAGTGATAGTGGGAACACTCTTGTAAAATTTTCTCCTAGAGAGGTTGCCAATGAGGGTAACGATGTCAAAAACAACGGCCCTTCAGCTTCTGGCATAAAGGTGGACAGTACTGTTACAACATTAGGCAAGCCTTCAGTTCTACTTCAGGAATCTCATAACTCCAAACTCCCGATCACACATGAGGTATGCATTCTTTTAACTTTGGTGACTCAAGTTTCTGTTGCATCATTGAGTCTCATCGACTGGTTAAAGTAATAGGTTCTGTGGATGCCCTTCTTGCACTGGTTTAAGCTTTTGAAGAAGATTTGCTTTCACAATTTCGTGGCAATCTCTGAATGGACCTTGCTTTGTGTGTTGAGAGATGCAGGGGATTTGAGTTGGAATAAGTGGTTATCATGATTCTTGAGGGATGGTACACTTCAACTCATTTCTTTCCTGGCAGGCACACCATTTGAAATAGAAGTGCATACTGTCATGCCTTGTTGCTTAGGCTGGTAATAATGTCATTCTCCCAATCAGAACAAGGCAATACTTAATAGTAAAGCATTTTAAAAAAAGGTGAAAAAGAGGAACTTACTGTAAAGTGTTGAGAAAGGTATTCTATAGAAAAAAATGAGTGGCAGATGTTCTGCTTATAGACAAATGTGTTATATTGTCACTGCTTTACAGTGTACTAATCTACCAACAAATAATGTGCAGGACACTTCGAACATTGGACATGATGCTGGTGGCTCAATGACCCTAAGTTCACAGAAGCAGCCTCCATCTCTGTTGTCAGGGACTAAACCTGTCTTGCCTTCAGTATCCGTAAGCAAGCATGGCCAGAAGTGGACCACTTCTGATGGTAGCTTGGGATTTTCTTTTCCTGTCTCTGCATCTTCTGCGGCTTTCTCCGACTTGCCAACACCATCCATCAAGCCATCTGCGGCAGTGGGGGGTCTTCATCAACTTAATGGCAGCCCTTCAGCACCATCTTACACTTTTGGGTCGAAAAAGTCTACTCCTGGCCTTGTGTTTTCTTTCCCTTCAACAAGCAGTGCCCCTCTACATGACGATTCATCAGAATTGAAGTTCAACTTTGGAGCAGATAAATCGAAGAGGATATCCTTTAGTTCTGTAGGAAAAGATGCCATTTGTTATTGATTGCAAAAATGGCATGTTTACTCTCATCATCAGCTTCTCTTGATAAAAACATTTTTAAGATTTACCCTTATGAAACTATAGTTTTTTATAATCCTGTGGAACTTCATCCTCAAAGTGGCTAGTGGATTAGAAGATTTTAATGTACATCAATCTTCACTGCTTCTTTCTAGTAGATCATGGACTGAAATGACTTCCACTCAGTCTCTGTACTTTTTTTCTTTCTTTTCCATTGATGATCTTCTTCAATATCATTATCCTTTCCCTGTTGTCTGATATCTAGTAGAACAACTGATGATACGTTGCTAGGTTGATACAGGAGAGCCTGGTTAATCAAGCAACTAAGGACTCCATGTAGGGTCACTTATAGATTCCTGTATAATAAAGCTGGATTGATAGTCCATTGAGGCCCATAGATAGTCTAGGAGATGATTTCATAGCAGTAGTAGTTACTGCACATACTGATGTAGACTCTGTTTTGGTAGCCAACTGTGGGTCAGTGTGGTAACATGATCCGGATCAGCAGGGAGATTGGAGCTATATGCGTGGAACAAATTCCTATCACACAATTGAAAGAGATGACAGCAGAATTTTGAGTGTAAGGAACATGATGCCATGGGAATCACATGTTGCTCCCATCTTTGATTACAATAAGAACTTATCCCTTTGAATCATCTCATTCCTGTAGGCCCCATGCAAAAAGCTTCACTACCTAATTTCATGGCATGGCTGCCCCCTACTTCCACCAATTTTCTTTCTTCACATTCTTGCTTTAATGGTGTATAAGCATGATATGATTATATCTAACCATGCTCACATGTCAGAAGAGAGAAATTCATGACATGGGTCACAAAGGTGAATTGCAATTAAAATAACAGGACAGTGGTCCAACCTAAACATATGACATAATAAAAACCCACCAAAGGAATCCAACATTCCAAGATATAAAAGAGGGAAAGAGTCCAAATTTCTAACACAAAAAGTCTTCACTTAATGATATATTTTTTGTTTTTTTGGAGAAAGTTCTTCACTTAATGATGATCAAGTACATAATTGAATTCCCATTAAAATCAAGAAAGAAGCAAGTAATACAGAACATTCTTGTTTAATTAAAATTTTTATTTTTATGTATTTTTTTATTTTATGTATTTTTAAGATTTATATACTATTTTTTTATTTTTATACTGTATTAATGTATTATTTTTATATTAAAAACAGAAAAAAAATGAAAATGAAAAGCATAACATGCTCTTAAAAAACTAGCTGTTAGGAAAAAATGAAGCACAAGAACAAAAGTAAGTACGAAGTCCAAGGTAGTGTAGTGAGTGTAACTAACCATTAAGTGGATGCGGAAGAGAAGGGGGAGGTGATCAGAGGTGAAATGACAGAGGAAAAGAAATGAATGCGTTTGACAGACATGAAATTGACGTTTCAGATTCTAATTGTCAGAATTTGTGTTTTTTTCGCAAATTTTGCAGACCCCATCAGAGCAGGCTCCTGTTGGTTCACCAGCCTAAAGCCACACCACCACTTATCTGATTTTCTATATATATATATATATATTTATATTTATATTTATATATATCTTCATATCCTATAAATTTCTCCTTTTTTATCATTTACTTCAAGGAAAATTAAATACAACACGCATTTGCCAGCTTGCAATATATGCTACGGCTACTTCCAATACCATCCACTTGAAAATCCCGAGGACATTCAATCATTACTCGTTTACTTTTATTTTATTTTATCCATTTTGTTGTTATTTTCATTCTTAACTTGAAAAGAGAAAAAAAAAAAAAGAAGAAAAAACCCCTTTTAAAATTGCTTTATAAAATTTGAAAGATATCATATGTTCATATGGTCACTTACTCTAAAGTGGATGTTATGCCTATGCTTTTTTCAATTTAATAGTGGATATTATGCCAGTAATATCTATGTTCTTTTTTCTATTAATCTTCATTTGGCAAGCTGGTGTAAGCTTTAGTTGAGATCTTGAATGTCTGAAAATAATACATGAGTTTCTTTCTTTCTTGAATAAAAAGAATTATAACACTTGATAAGATGAAATAAATCTTATAAATCTTATAGTATTATTACAATATAAGGCATAATGCACCGAGCTTTCTATGAAAATAGCCATTGCATGGTTCAAATTCTTGTACTTTATCTCTTTAGAATCGACAATTGCACTTAACAACCACCTGGAATGGTAGGAGAAGCTTTATTTTGAAAAGGGTTACTTAAGTACATTTATATATGTATATATATATATATATATTGAAATCATTTCTTTTTCGATTTTCTAAGGGGAATTCTATGACAGTAACAGTAAACTTTGACCGTGTAAAGCTTTAGTAGTCAAGGATTGAATGAAATAAAAAGTTGAAGCAATTCATGGACTGTAAAAGTGTTTCCCTATATCTTTAATGCTTTTGCTGGGGATTCTCTGGAAGCTGAGATAGAATTGCAATGCTAGGAGCCAAAAATGGTGGTCCTTAGAATTCCTTTTCAAATGGGTCATCGACTCAATGCTGATGGATTATAAGTGGTAGACAGACTAAGTCTTTTCTTAGATATCTACTTTTGAAAGAGAAAGGGAACGGCTTTTTTTCACACATTTCACTTCCAATTATGCATATACCACAGGAAAAAAAAAGAAAGAAAGAAGGACAAAACATAATGAAATAGGAATGGTAATTGCTCATTATAAAGCTACCTACAGGAGCTTTTCCTTGTGCAGGTAGCTACCAGGCAAGGAGAGAAGCTGTTGGTGATATTCCTCATACATACACTTTCCTTTCTTATCAAATTTTGCCTTTGACACCAATATTTTCAACAATAGATTGGTGGTCTCATATGTAAACAATGATTTCCAAAAGGTTGTCAAGAGAATTTTTGTGTGAGAATGTCCATTGTTATTAGAAAGATGGATCATGGTTATTTCTATATTTGAATGCATTATGATTAGCAATTAGGGTTTAGATGATGAAATCTTCTTGTTCTAGACTTATTCAATGTAGCCTATCATTTTAATTAATTCTTTGATATATAATGGAAAAAAATTAGAAGTTATTGATAGGATTAGTTTAATCAATTCCTAGCATGGCTTTTAGTAATCCTAAAAATTTTAGGGAAAAAAAAACACATGTAGCTATTTTGTGCCAAAAAGACTACATTGTTAGTAAAGACTTTCCTACCTCTATAATAATGATTGCTAAATCTTGTAATCTAAATTCCATCATTGAGTTTAGGTGGAATCTCTTCTTGAAACAAACATTCCTTAGTACATGAAAGCTTGTGCATGAAATGTTCATTATTTCTTTACATATATTGGAGCAGCAACATTTTCAATTTTTAATATTTCTGTTTTGTTGAAGGAATCTCTAAGATTTCTTTTTAATAAAGAGAGAATTGCTTACTTACACCACTAGATATAGAATCAAGTGAAAGTGCCCCTTGTCTGGAATATATATAGGTTTAACATCAAGCAAGCCTGTCTACAATAAGCATGATTATTATGTATGAGGATAAGGAATCCAAATTAAAAGCCAAATAAAATTTTGAAGACATGGATTGCAACTAGTTTTGGTTCTCAGTCATATACAAGTTCAAGAGATTAATTGTAACAAGTGGGCATCAACATACATTGTTTGATGCTAAACTGGTTTCTTCTTACCTAATAACATAAAAACATGATCTCCACATGATAATGCACTAGATTAAGTTAGCAAGATTGTTGCATAACAAAAATAATTCAGATTCTTTTGAATGTTTTTTAAATATTAAAGTTTTTTTTATTGTTTTTAAAATGTTAAATTTTTTTGAATATTTTGAAATATTAAGATCTAACATAAACTTTATTACAAAATTTAGGGTTTAATTTAACCTCTTTTCCAACAAAAATATGTTGAAACCTTTTATTCTATAGAAAAATTTGTTAAGCTAAATTTTTAACTAAAAAAAGAAATAAGACTCATTTGTCTATATAGTCTTGTTCTATTCAATCTACTTTGCATTTTTAATAATAAAAAAAATTAAATCTCCCCCTGCCGGGTGAAACTACTCAATCATCACTAATAAGAAGTTAACAACATATATAGTAAGTCATAAGGAAGTTGTATTCTTGATAAATACATGAATGGGATTATATTGTATAAATTTATATTTTTCGAAAAAAAAAATTATTCTAATAGTTATGCCTATCAATAGGAATTGATCAATTATGTAATTTGTTTGTTTTTTTATAAATAAATTGCTGTCTTTACTAAAATTTGAACATGAGAAAAGAGAATAACCTATATAGTTATAAGTAAATAATATTCACAGAAAATTGTTTTTCTAATATCACTAAATGATAATAATACATGCAGATATCAGTTCCATTAAGTGTAAATTAAGTACCATAGTTCTTTTTTTTTTCTTGAAAACAAAGTAACATAGTTCTTGTTAAAACTTAATCAACTTTTGACCAATAAATGATTCTAAAAATACCATTGCACTTCAAGAATAACTTAACAAATCTAACAAAAATTATTGGAATTGTGCTTGATTTAAAGGAAAGAATAAACTCCAGCTAACAAGCAAGAAAAACTCATTTTGGATTAAGATTCATTACTTGTATCTTTACTTAAAAGGACGATATCTCTCATACAGATGACACAAATCAAAGAAGCTTAGTTCAATTCAAGTAAACAACAGATAAACTGGATAAGCAGATAGATT
Organism: Pinacopodium congolense; assembly: GCA_028565735.1. NCBI lineage: Eukaryota > Viridiplantae > Streptophyta > Magnoliopsida > Malpighiales > Erythroxylaceae > Pinacopodium > Pinacopodium congolense. Next base: position 16,500,334 of record JAOXYD010000007.1, read on the forward strand.
TCCATGTCCTTAAGAACACAATGAAGAAAGCTTTTTTTTTCACTCCAAGAGCATGAAATGAAGGTGGTCTTCAGGAATCATAACCCATCATTTATTAAGTAGAGCAGTCCTTGACATTAGATGCTTCTCAGAGGCCTGCACCAGTTACCATTCATGCCAATTTATTATAATATTAAAAGATAAGTAATATATGAATATAATGATTAATGCATGCAGCTTGTAATAAAGTTATTAATGGTAAATGTTAGACCTTTATCTGAACTTGAACCTTTCAGGTTTAATGGGTTAATCTTAAATTTGTTTCTTTTTAACTAATTTCTGCCATTTACAGCTGATTGTTTTCTGAATTGAATGAGAGTGGAGTGACTACAAATGTTAATTTTTATATGATCACTTCAAAAAATTTCATTTCCTTGATCTAACCAGATGAGCAGGCAGGATAGAGAAGTGTCTGCGTCCTTTTGTAAATGCATTTAAAACCATTTCCATGTAGTGTCAAAATCTCTATTTCCTATACTTACGTACATTTTCCACCTTAGCTTGGTTGTTGCTCTCCAACATCAACCCGAAATGAATATGAGGGAAGTGAGCCCACTGGAAAACAAAAATTTAAGATTTTGATCAATACCCATCAAAGATTTTGATAATATTTTATTGAAGAAGTGAAAGTACATTGATTTTCTGAGGAAAAAGATCCTTGTTCTTAGCTTACGTTTTTGGCAGCAGTACTAAATGCTTCTCTGTGGCTGATATCAGGGTTATTGGCCTTGATCCTCTGAATCTCCTCCCTAGGATTTTGTTAACAATATCAGGATAATAAAAAAGGAAAAGGAAAAGAAAAGTAAAGTGTAATCAAGTGGAAACAAAATTTTAAAATTGAATAGAAATGGTTGATTCAGTACTTTATGAACTGATTATATGCAGAAGGTACTCGCTGCCGCTTCTCGGGAGCTGGAGATGGAAAATAACAGCACATCACTTGCATTAACACGAAATCAAAGTACATATATGGAACCAAAAAGATGAAAGAATTCAAAAGAAAAAAAGTTGGGTATGGCATATCTGAAGAAGCTGGAAAGAAAGAGAAGAAGAAGAAGAAGAACTGTGTGATTTATTAATTAATTAATACTCACGACGATTAACAGCCCTTTCTTCAGGGCCATTGCTGCTGAAGGGTCGCAGTGAAGAGAACTTGTTGTTGACTTTTGAAGAAGAAGAAGAACCCATGTCGATTCTGTAATCAGGCGAGCTGTGGTTGGATGCCTGAAGAAAAGAAATGGCAAATAAGTAACCAAAAATGGAGGAAGAATATTAAGAAAAAAAAAGTGTAAGGAATCAGGATAAATTTCTTATTGAGTAAAGGACAAAAGATCTTGAGCAGACATTCATTGAACCCAAGAACCCTATCTATCAAATCATGTTTCAGACTTATTTAAGAAAGCGGCTCAAGAACAAAGATGCCCTAGAGATCTATAGGCCCTAAACCTTAGGCTGCTGCCATGGCAGCCAAAATCAGCTAAAAGAATAGGTTTTTCTGGTTCAGTGTCGGCTACTGAGAATACCCAACAGAGAAATGAGGCTGAAAAATAAAAAGATCAGATCTTGAAGATGAAGGGCTTGGATTTCCTCAAAAGAAGCAAAGGACATTCATTAGATAAGCAAGCCCTAGATTTCAGAGGGGCTGTATCTAGTATTTCCCCCCGGAAATAAGCTGAATTTTGTGTAACTAATATCACCTGAACATCTTGCCATGACAGTGACTGAAATGCAGCTGCCATGTTCACGGACCATAGATTGGTGCAGTGCCCGCATCGAACGGTCACGATATCAAACAAGCTGCTGCATGGGACACTCACCTGCAGATTGCCCATTTATTGTGTCAAATCCATACATTTCCACTTGTTGGATCCATAAAAATATTAGCTCAGAGAGTGAATTTAACCCAAAAAAAAAAAAAAGAAAGAAAGAAACTTTCAACAACCCTATGTTTAATCATTTCAGAACTATCTGGTCGAGTGTACATGTTATGCCTGGCAACAGTAGAAAGAGAAGGAATGAAATAACAAAACAAGGAAGAAGAAGAAGAAGAAGAACAAATCTTCTTAGCAAAAGTGCATACAATCATGGAAAAACTTTTAATGCACAGGATGAATCTGCAGATTTTTCTGGGGAAAAAAAGATGAGAATTTTATGAATGGATATGCACTTTAATCTAAATTTCCATGGAGAAACAGCTCAAGATGAGATCTTTGATTATCTTTCAAGAGGAAAATATCCAAAAGAGCCTTCTTTTTTATTATTTTTTCTTTTTTTCTTGTTAGAAGCTGAGCTTCAGGCTTCAATATTAGAGAGAGGAAAAAGAGCGAGAGAGAGAAAATCAGGAAGAGAAGGAGTTGTCTTCATCAGTTTATCTGCAGATACATTGTTTGACGTTAAACGACACTCTTTATTCACGACGACAACACTCTAAATAACCAAAATGACCATTTTTTTATTCATAATCTCCCTCTGAGCCTGCGGCGCAGTTATAGAGGAACTTCAGCTCTGACTTTTTCATTGACTGCAAAAGAAGAAGAAAAGGAAAAGTCCAACGATGGAGACCTGACTACTGCTAACAGAAACAAAAGAAACCCCAGAACACAAAATTAGCACTCAAGTTCACTAGAGAGACCGATCACTAGAAGGCCACGGCTTTTTATCTTCGTCACGGATCTAAAACATTCCATTCCATAGATTTAATACTGAAAATGATTATAAAGAATTAAGAGTGATCCCATCAAAGTATATAAAAAAAAAAGGAAAATGTTTAGATACCGCAAGAACAATATTGCAGAAGTTGCAAGGGATGTAGCAGAGTTGCTCAGGCACAACATCGATGCAGCTCGACATATCTTCCAGTCGGAAACCTTAATTAATCAGCTAAGCTCCTTAGTAAACGAAGACCCAGAAGAGTAAACCAACAAGAGAAAAGGATATGAAGACAGTTCAAAGACGAAGAAGCGGAGATATATATAAGTCCTGCAAGTTGCAGACCAAGGGAGGAAGGAGAAAGCAAAAGCTTAATATTCCCTCTATCTCTCTCTTAGCTTTGATGCCGGGGGGCTATAGTTATTGTATCACAACAGTTAACATGTATGGCCCATTTATATAGGAATTCATTTGAAGAAAAGAAGGAGAGAACAACTTTACAGTGGTAAAGGAAGAGATATAGAGGAGGAGGATGAGTAAGGTAATTATAGCCAATACCCATTACCATTATTAGCTCTAAATAGAAAGGAAATGGTAGAAAGGGAAAAAAAATTACTACTGTGACTGTGAAAAGGCAAAAGAAGAAGAGAAAAGAACAGTCTTAACAAGGGTTAGGGTTTTGAGGATGGAATAGCTTTTGGCAGAAGATGAGCTTTGGAATAACCTTAGGTGGTGTAATTATATTGGTAAATGTGACCCCTCCCTATAAACCCTATTTCTGCTTCTCTACAGCGGACGAGGGGGGCGATCCAGAAATCCTTTTACATACTTTTCAGTGAGTTACTCATCGTGTACTTATTACCCTTCTTCTTCTGATTATATATGAATCTATATATATATATATATATATATTCTGCAGATTCAGTACTGAACTCTTTTCATTCTTGTTTTACATGGAATGGAGTACTATTAACTGAGGAATATGGTTGGTAATCATCGTGAAAACCTTAAACAGTCAGAACTAAGTTTGTTTAGATCGAATATATATGGAAGAAAAGGAGTTTAACTTGTTATCATTGAGTTTTAGCTATACTTAAGATGATTGTTTCGACTTTCAAGCCTACAATTTGAGTTAAAAGAAGAGATTTATTGAAAATATAAGGGATGGGTTTAATAATCATGTTGATTTTACAATGTTAATTGATGTCTAAGGTAATTAATAAATATTTTAGGTGCTTGATATTATTAAATTAACTAGGGATAATAGATTCTTAGGGACTAGTTTTTTGGATTTTTTAAATATTTTAGTATCAATTTTTTCAATTAAATTATCAAACTTTTAAAACTTATTCAGTTAAAAGTTCATTTCTTTAGTTATTTCCTGATGTAATTAGAAGAGTATCAATATAGAAATAGATCTCTATGTAACAAAATATGCACAAGACGTGTACATGAATATATAAGTAAGAATTTTTTAGTAACTTGCAATCTACTTTTGAAATCAAAAGTGAATATTCGTATGTGTGCATTTTGTTATATAAAAATCCACCAGATATATATATATATATATATATATATCTGTGTTATGTTAATTATATCAACAAAGAATTAGCGAAATTAACTTTTCGATATAAATTGAACGAATTTTAAAAGATAATTATTAAATTAAAAAATCTTAAAATTTTGATACTAGAATAAATAAATCTCAAAAGATTAGATGTTGACAAATGTATGATCCCAATTAATTATGACTATTAATTCTACTAACATGAGTACTTATTGCACCTATTTCATGAAATATATAATTTTTTTAATCTTATCCATTATCAACCATATGAAACCTTATCATTGATTAATTAAGATAAAGACATAACTGAAGCAGACATTTGGATCTAAATCCAAAGATGAATAGAAGTTTTCCAGGGTGTAGAAAAATATATATTGGCACATCAATCGATATTATTGTTAGTATCTCATCAATACTATTGTTTAATTTCTGCCTGCTTAGCATCTTATGTTTATGATTAATACATAATTAATTACCAGACGCAATGAAAAGAGTTTAATTTGTGTTTATTATAATTAAATTATTTATATCATATTTTATGTTATATTATGTGTATTTTATAATTTATTTTTATATTTAAAAATTATAATTTATTCATTCAATTTAGAAAATAACAAGTCAATTTTTTAAAAAACAACAAAATATCATCATAAAAAATACTACATCATGCTTGAAAGGCTTTAATTAATGAAAAAGGTTAGCTAACTAACAATTTAACCAATATCAGAAAACCAATATCTATAATTATTACAAAATAAAAAGTAAAAATAATATTGATATAATTTTTGATAAATTTTTATTTAACCAAAATTCCTCTAGAAACTTTTTTTTGTTTTTGTTTTGGAAAAACTATCAAGTAATCAATAAGACTAAAAGGGAATTGATTGGACAATGTGAATAAGCATAAGGCCAAAGGGAAATCTAAGAAGTCACTTCCTGCTTAGAGGGTAGCCCCTCTCTCTCAGTCAGTAGAATTGCTTCCCTTATGTCCTACATAAACTTTTCTTTTCCTCTAACCCACAGAAATCATGGAATCCAACTGTTCAGAAACAGCCAAGCTAATGCTATTCCCTCTTGGGATTTGGACTAAAATCTGATTGACCCTTTTCATAGGCTCTGGTAACCTACTTATCAGTCAGAAATTTAGACACTAATTTGTTGTATTCTTTGGTGGATTATATATTGGTTTTCTCCATTTATCATTTTTTCCCCAGAAATCAGAAAGAAAAATGGAAATCTAGAGAAGTGTAAAGCTCTTTTTCTGCTGCACAATGTATGCAGCAAATGCCTGCAAACATATATATATATATATATATAAAGAGAGCTTGAGAGAGGAAGTAAGTGGCACAGTAAGTACTACCCACGGCCAAAACCTAGCTACTACTCCTCTACTTGCCAGACTCCATCAGGAATTACCATTCTTTTATCTCTCTTTCTCCATTAATAGGAGAAAAAGATCTCACTTTTAAGCAGTCAATGCAGTTATTCAAGCTATCTTCTTCCAAAGTTTGTAACTTTCTTTCATCTTAGATGAATTTTTGCTTTCTTTCTACTGTCATGTCATTTCTAGAATTCTCTCTCATTCTCTTTTTAATTGAAATTTTTATTTTTATTTTTTAAACACAAAAATTAATAAAAATAACATACAAAACTAACGAAAGTATATAAAAATTAATAAAAATAATCTGTATTAATTTTTATATTTAAAAAGATAAAAATAAAAAGATAAACTTAAATCATGAAATTTAAAACATAAATTTTCTTTCTTTTTTTTTAATAAATTTTTATGAGGACTAGCTGAAAGTAGCTGTCTTTTTCCCAACTCCCAAGTGAAAGGTCTACCTGTGGTACCTTTTACAATAATAAAGAGAGTGAGCTAAGTTACCTAAGGTGTTCCCTCCATCTTTGAGGACTCTTAATACTACAAGGCTAACAACAAATAGCAACAGCCACATAATGTCAAAGAGAAAGGGAAATAGAAGGAGAGGAAACCCACATGTGGAGTGTTTCTCAGTGCTTGTGGTCAAATCTTTTTGTGGGTATCTTGATTTGGATAGTTCCTCCAATGGAAAGTGGCAATCTTTTTGGTTTTACAATCTAATCAGTGTGGGAAGTGTTGAAATGGAAAAAAAAAAAAAAGGAAAAAAGAAACTAAATGTTGTAGCTTGGGTGCTTCCTTGTTCTTGAATTGTCAAATCTCTGCTATCTAATCAAGCTTTACACTTTAATGCCAAAGTCTCAGTTTTGAGCAACCAGGGATTTATGGTTGAAGCTGATTACATTTAGACAAGTAAAGGGGTTATTTGATTTAGTGTCTTATTTTTGTTTTTATTTTTATTTTTAAATATAAAGAATAATTAAAATTAGGTATAAAAATTAATGAAAATTAATAAAAATTAATAAAATTGGAGAGAAACAATGAAAATAATTTACTTTAATTTTGTATTTAAAAGTAAAAACTAAAGTTAAACACAAAAAATTAAACTTAGAGTATGTTTGATATTGTTTTCTACTTTAGTTTCTAATTTTTGTTTTTTTTACATAAAAATAAAAAATATTATAGAAATTAAAAAACATATTAATACAGTATAAAAACTGAAAAAATAATATAAAAATAATATATATATATAAATCAATAAAATTACACAAAAAGTAAAAACAAAAAATTGAACTAACTTTTCATGAGTAAGCCTATAATATAATCATTAAATCCGACTTATAATTTAAATATTACTGTTTAATTATACATCTTTTTTTTAAAAATAATTTGATATCTGACAAATAAAATTATATCATTTTTCTGTCAAGTTCCAATCTTATCCCCTGCATGATGAGAATTGATTAGATATTTATGCTTTCCATATTTAAAAAAAAAAAGGAAAAGAACTCTCTTTTTAAGCTCTCGAAGTACAATTTTATATTACCCTATTATATGAATGTTCTTTATTGTGCACGGTACCAGCTACCATGTATTCAATCTGCATTTTTTACTTTATTTCAGGAGTTTATAATTAGTTCAAGCAACAGATGACATTGTTATCTCTGCAACTTAATTCATATTTCTTCCTGCTTGATTGGAGAATTTCTGCTTCTGCATGAAGGCTAATAAAGTGATAGATGAAGTAAATTACTGGGCAGAGACTGCAACCAAAGGACTCATCAAACACCTCCTCCCAAAGGACAGTCTAAGCAATGATACATCCCTTGTTCTTGCAAATGCTCTCTACTTCAAAGGATTATGGGACAGAAAGTTTGATCCATCCAGAACTGAATCTAAAGACTTCTACCTTCTTGATGGCCAAATTGTTCGGGCCCCTTTCATGACCACCATGAGCCATGAAAGAAACCTGTATGGAACCTTTGATGGTTATAAAGTCATGAAGTTCCCCTACCAAAATGGACGAACCAACCTTCAATTTTCAATGTATTTCTTTCTCCCCGACGCAAGAGACGGCCTGGAATCCCTGGTAGAGAAGTTCAGAACTGATTCGACGCTCTTGAATTGCGACCAAAATTTACTTGAAGAGGATGTTGAACATCTGTGGATTCCCAAGTTCAAGTTTTCATTTGAAGTTGAAGCCTCAAGTACCATGAAGGAACTGGGATTGGAACTTCCATTTAAGGATGTAGGAGAATTCACTGAGATGATCGACACTTACAGGTCTCCTGTGCTCTCAAAGTTGTTTCATAAGTCCTTTATAGAAGTTAATGAGGAAGGGACTGAAGCTGCAGCTAGCACAGCACCAGAATTTAGATGGCTGTGTGCATCGAGTAACCCTCCAAGTTTTGTAGCAGACCATCCTTTCATGTTCACAATCAAGGAGGAGAATTCTGGAGTGGTGTTCTTCATTGGTTCTGTTCTTAATCCTCTATTGGTTTCTTGAAATTGGAATGGACTTTTTTTTAAAATCCTTTTACTATGGAAAATGTAGTGGTGATCAGATTTGTGCTCGGTGTGATGCCATCTTTGAAGATTGAGTAACTGGTAGCCTTCGTTCATATTTTTGAGAATTTTTCATAAGGGTATAACCTGAGATATTTTGCATATACTCAAATTTTCTTGGAAATAAAATATAAGAAAAAATATATAATATTTACATTGTTTGGTCTTCGGAAATGAGATTTACCCCTATGATTAGAAAGAGAGAATTTTTTTTATTTCTTTTGAGTTAATTTACAAAAAAATATAATAAAATTTTCGTATAAATCTTAATATTATCTAAATATCATCTTAAACGGTTCTGTCTTGAATAGTTATTGTTATTCTATCTTTATTTGGGATCATAATAATAGTATATAAGAATAAAAATGTCACTGGATACCATTGATAGTTTTAAATATCGTTTCGTTCCGGACTTAAATCGGAATGAAACGATTAAGTTTCGTTACAGATGTAAATATTAATTATTATCGGTCGGTACGGTGAATACCGGTTAATACCAGTCGGTATCCAAAAAAATAAATAATAAAAAAAATTTTTTAAAAATTTGTATTTTGATTTTTTTGGGATTAAAGTTAAGTTAAAAACTATACAATATAATACATTTATAGATCATTTTGTAAATTTTATAAAATTTAGAAATTAATTTATAATTTAAATAATTATCCAAAATGGTATTGGTATTGACCGGTACCAGTATCAGTACAGTACTATTTTTTAGATAAATTTGATACCGATATCGATACAGTATTTACTGATACCATCACAAATTTCATAAAAAATTTTATTTTAAATCATTCTACCAAAATATCAAATAAAATTATAATTCGAATTTGCTCGAAATGTAGGTAATCAACAAAATTGAAATTGAAATGGGCTCATACCGGACTTCGAGAATAGAGGTGTCCAACCAGGAACTTAGCTCGATCATGACTTAAAATGTCACTTATTTCTTATCTTTTGGCAGTTCTAATTCAGAACAAATAAAGTGTCATAAACTTATTTTTGAAAATCCGTTCTACCGTCTGTTCGAATTGTACTGGCCTCAAATTAGTAGGGTTCGGGTTAAAATTATATTAATTTTAAATATCAAGTTAAATCGGTAATATCGATCTAAAATCGGGTCGGTTGTAAAATTTTGAAGGTTTGAAATTCAACTGATTTTTTTTTTAATTCTTAAAATCAGTCGACTGATATTAATAATGAAAGTGGCAAGTAGACATTCAAGTTCACTTTTTATTTTTTATTTTAATGAAGAAAAGAAAGTGGATTTCACTTTCTTTTTATTTTTAAATTTTTTTAAATCTTTTATTTTAGAATAGTAAAATATTTATAATTTTTCCTATTTTCAAATAATAAATATTTTTATTTATCATTTAATGTATAAATTAAAATTTTATTTTTATTAGAGAGACATTTTTTATTTTTTGTCTCTAATTAATAAATACTTCATTAATTCATTCTTAAACAACTTTAAATACTCTAATAAATTTTATTTATATTTATAATTTTTTTAAATATGAATTAATTACAAATAAAAGAAGGAAACTTTAAAAATTATTTCAATTACAACTAATTTATTAATTACTTTAAATACTCTATTAATTCATATAATTAATATAGGGTGATTAAGGTAATTAATAATTTTATTATTATGTCAATTTTATATTATTATTGATTTTTGAGATAAAATTAAAATAAAGTTTAAAATATACAATATACTTTATTGAAGGAAATTTTAGAGATTTTATAAAATTTAAGGTTGAGATTATATTTATAGATGATATATAATATATACTTGAATTATTTTACAGATTTTATAAAATTCAATGACTATTTTATAATTTTTAAAAATTAATTGGTAGCAATATCGGTATAAATTGCTACTGGTACGGTATCATTTCAAGGTGAAAACCTATATCAATGCGGGTATAACATCAGTTTTTAAAATATTAATCATAAATTGGCATTATTAATGTGGGCCTAGTCACTTTAAAGTGAGAAAGCCCAGAGATGGTTATTTTTTAAAGATGGTTTTTGACCCTGATTAATTTCATTTATTGTTTCATAAGAAGAAAATATGTTTGGTTATATTTTCTTTTATTTTTTATTTATAAAAATAAAAAATAATAAAATAAGAAATAAGAAAAGTTTGTTTTGTGTATTTTGAAAATAAATTTTATAAATAGATTTTTCTACATTGAATAATTAACATAATTTATTAACTAATAATATATTCTTCAAGTGTATAAAAATATTTTGATTTAAGAATTTGAATTTATTTCATATATGGTTGTCACTGCTAAATTACTTTTTTCAAAAATATTAATCAAACATGTTTTTATTTTAAGTTTTTTATTATATATATCAACTAAACATGTTTTTTATTTTTATAAGAAATATAGAAACACAAAAACAAGAAATATAAACAAAAAACAACAAAAAAAATACAAGTGATATTAAACAGTTTTAAAGAGTTGGTGGCTTTTTTTATGTTTTTACACAGTTATGTATTATCTTTGAATTCAAAATTGATGAGCTTTTCGAATCAAAGACAGTGGTGCATTTTTTAGTTAAAGATAGTAACCTTCTTTGGTGTTTTATATACCTATATATATAGGTTATTTTACAATAGGATATGAGATAAAATAAGAAGGGACTAACTTGGCAACCTGGGCCTTACAGCCCCCTCGTGCACGGATTGCCTAGTCAGCATTAATTTTTCTTAAATCAACAGGAGGTGCGTAGACCGTAATAAAGATAAAAAACCTTTGTTATTAATAACTCGAGAGGAAATTAATAGTTGTTCATGTCTAATTGACTTAAATTTGATCCTTAATCCCAAGACATTCCATGCTAATTTGTATCTTTAATAGAGATCGGGGTCCTTGTAAAAACCTTGCATTCATAATTAAATAATTAGTGACGAGACTTCTAATTTATTAATTACAATATTTTGTTAGTGACTTTGAATCAAGTTGTTCAAGTATGGGAATCGACTCTTCCCATTTTTTAAATTAAATTGTAATAAATAACTAATTTTCTATAATGTATGAAATACTAAATTTATCGTTGTCATTTATATTTTGAATGACAACAAAAAACAATGTATTTGAGTTAAGAAGTTTTGATTTAACTGGTGTAGTTTGGGAAGTTGATTGAGTTACCGAGTTTGTATAATTGTTAAGATGCTATAAGATATAATTAAACCTAGCCTAAATAAGAGAGTGCAATGAAGAGGTGTATAGTCCAATATGTTTCCTAAATTGAAAATTATTTTGTATATTAGAAAATAAAATTTTAATAATATTATTACATTAAAATGAATAATAAAAGTTATGATACAGTAAAAAAGAAATTTTGAAATTTTAACTCTAAAAAAATATATTTGTATTTTATAAGATCATGA
>JAOXYD010000007.1:16529532-16541051 GCA_028565735.1 Pinacopodium congolense
ATAAAAAAATAATAATTTTTTTAAAATTTATATTTAAGTCTTTTAAAATTTAAAATTCTATAAAATAATATATTTATAAACTATTTTATAAAATTTACAAATTAATTTATAATTTTAAAAAAATTATGTAAAATGGTAGTAATATTAACTTGTATTGATATAATATTTTTTTTAAAAATAAATACGTAGGATATAAATTGGATAGTAGGGCTGTAGGGGTAGGGGAAAAAGAAATCACGGAGTCTCTGTGCTTATTAATAAGTGTAGTTTGAAAATAAAAAAGGGTAATTGTTAATTTTCCAAACTTGGTGGAAGACAATTGGCTACTTTTACTCCTCTGACCAAGTCGTCTCTTGGAATTTACTGACTTCATTTCTAACATCTAATCTCTTAAATCCCATTCAACTAAAAGAGCTCCCAGCTAACTACCAAATGCTGACAAGAAAGCCTTACACGATCCAACTAACAAAAGTTGCTCTTTATGCGCCTTTTAAATAAAAAGTAAAGTTTATAAAAGGCGGAATCCAATTCGAATTCTTTTTTTTTTTACGGATATTTAATTTGATTGTTAGTTATAATTTTTATTTTTTATATTAATTTATATATTTTTAAATTTTTTTATTGTATTAGTATATGTTTTTTCGATTGTTATATTTTAAAAAATAAGAAATCAAAATAAAAAATTAAAACAAATACAAATAAGGCCTTAATTAAATTAAAAAATTTTAAATAAAAAATTTGAGGAGTTATTTGATTTTGTTTATAATTTCAGTTTTTTATTTCTATTTTTGAAATAAAAAATTTAATGAAAACAATAATAAAAATAGGTAAAAACAAATAAAAATTAATACAAAATACAAAATGTATAAAAACTAATAAAAATAACTTATATTAAATTTTTATTCAAAAGAAATGAATCAAACAAACCATAGTTAGATCGAGTTTGAGTTGAGCTTTTGTCTAATTTTTTTATTTAAATTCAATTTAAAATTCTATTAAGGCAAATGTCACTTGTTAATTCTAAACCAAGTCAAATTTAAATTTTATAACCTGTCATTCCGTTATAAGTTATTGATTTATCAACTGATCCAATCTGAACACGTAATTTACTATTTTTTGCATGTGTTCGATAGCTCTTGATACCCATTCAAAACATAATGACCGTTTCTAAGGCAAAAACTAACAAGAAACTGAAATCTAGAAGCCATGAGCAGCAAGAAAACAGAGTCCTTTTAGGAAACAAAGACATAATCCAAAATTGTCCCAAAGAGCCGTTTACCTTTGTAAAAATAAACGTTCACGTGTTCTCGTATCCCAAGGAATTTGTACTGTTGCCAATGTCTCCAACCCGGTCTTTATCTCTTATTATCATAACATTATTATTAGTTTACTCCATGACACAAACGTTGTTGACTAGTAAACGCGCACTAAAGTCTTCAGTGTTTGGTGTCACACACGCGGCAATTTCTCTAGAATTTCTCCGAGTCCCTGTCTATGGCCGCCTTGGATGAATTGTCCTAACGCTTTTGGTGTTAGGTGGACTAAAAACCCTACATCCAGTGGCCCAAATACAATCCCGTTTTGAATTGGAAACCATTAACTTTCCTCTATAAATATCATCACAAGTATAGTTGGCATATCCTTCCAAGCTAAAGCAGAGTTAAATAGAAACAGAGTTGAAGGAGAACAGGGGCGACCTGAACTTAAGAACACAAATCATGGGAAGGAGATCGAACATGGCGTTTCTTGCAGTAATTGTAGCAGTTGCCGCTTTGTTCCAGAGTTCAATTGCTCAGACAACTCATGTAGTCGGAGGCAACGCAGGCTGGACGATTCCTAGTGGTAATACTGGTTCTTACTCTTCTTGGGCTGCAAACCAGACCTTCACCGTTGGTGACATACTTGGTAACTTTACTTCACCTCACGAATCCATTATTTTTAAAGCTAGTTCCATGTTCTGAATTGTCTTGTTCAGATATGAATTGGGTTGGGAAAAAGATTTGATCTTTACCTTATGAATCCATTACTTTTAATGCTAGTTCTACGTTCTGAATTGTCATGTTCTGATATGAATTGGGTTGGAAATAAGATTTGATCTTTACCCTATGATTCCATTACTTTTAAAGCTAGTTCCATGTTCTGAATTGTCAAGTTCTGATATGAATTGGGTTGAAAAAAAAGATTTGATCTTTCGACCCTGATGAAGAGTTTCTTTTTCGATCTTTGTACAGTGTTCAATTTTGCAAATGGGGCTCATGATGTTGCTCAAGTGTCGAAAGCAGATTATGATGGTTGTAGTACAACCAGTCCTATTCTGTTTATAGCCACAAGCCCTGCTCGAATCACTCTGAATTCAACTGGGGATCACTACTACTTCTGCAATTTTACCGGCCATTGCAGTGCTGGTCAAAAACTTATGATCAATGTTAAAGCAGCTTCTTCTTCTTCTCCTTCTCCTTCTCCTTCTCCTTCTCCTTCTTCTCCTTCTCCTTCTTCTTCTCCAGCCCCTCAACCTTCTTCTCCGACCACTCCTCCGGCTTCCCCACCGTCACCGTCCTCTGCTCCAACACCTTCACCGTCTTCCGAACCATCACCTGCACCATCTGGATCATCAACGACTTACACAGTTTTAGGCTCTAGTGGTTGGACCATTCCCTCTAATGGCGCTGTTGCTTATCAAAATTGGGCTGCTAACAAGCATTTCAGGGTGGGAGATATACTTGGTAAGTTCTAATCAATGACCATAAACAGTAATCGGTTCGTCGGAATTATTTCTGATCGTTTCCTTTTTGATTCACAGTTTTCAACTACCCCAGTGGAGCACATAATGTGGAGGAGGTGACCAAGGCAGCTTACACATCATGCAACAGCACCTCTCCGATCTCCAGAAGCACCACACCGCCGACGAGAATCACTCTCAAAACTCCGGGGGAGCATTTCTACATATGCGGCGTCCCCGGACACTGCTCCGCCGGCCAGAAGCTGGCCATCAACGTCACCGGAGCCGCCGCCGCACCGGGCTCTTCCCCGACTCCTTCACCGTCCACCCCCACCGGCTCCACCCCCACTGGTTCCCCCACCGGCTCTACCCCCGGATCTCCGCCTTCTCCTCCCGGAAGCTCTGCTCCGTCCGTCCGCAGCGCCGGCTTCTTTGCCGCGATCTTCACCATTTTTGTAGCATTGTTGTACTAAATTTTGATGTAGAGTTGGCTGAGGATTGATTAGTGTGATTCATTCTTGTTTTTATGTAATACAGATTTCGTGTTCCTCCTACATAGATTTTTAATAATCTGAAGACATGTGTTTTCATGAGACCATCGTTAGATCATTGCTGTATTGTTCTTGGATTTTCTGAAAGATATTTCAACATTTAAAATTGACTCGGAACTTGGCAGAATCGAAGACGAAAGCGAAAGGTATTATCTGTAGAGGAAAAAGATGACAACTTGCACAATTTTCCATGTTCACATAAGCTTTTTTTCTTAGAGTTAGGTTGGATTCTTCTTGATGTGTCATCATCAAATAATTTTTGTTTCTTTTTTCTATGCACATAATAGAAAATGAAACCTTCTCGTTGAAAATTGCAATGTTTTACAAATTGGACGGACGTCGAACAAGGTTTAAGTGTTTCGTAGGGTTAATTTGTGAATTAAAATAATATTTGAATTAAGTGGATTGTTTTTAATTTTATTTATTATATTATTTAACAGATAAAAATCGATCAGTTTGTGATTGATATAATTGATGTTAATCTAAATGATCTTAATGTATAAAAAATTAGTTACATGATCAAATCGATTTATAACTAATTGGTCGGATTTGATTTTATAAACCCTAAAATTTGTATTTTCAAGAGTAGTAGCAAATATTAAACATATATTTATTAAAATTTAGAATTTCTATGTGTAATTTAGTAAATCAATTTCTTATTAAGTTTTGATCCTTTAAGAAGGGAAAATTATTATCTCCTATTGTAAAATAAATTAGAGCCTATAATTTATCTAATCAGTTGAGTTGTGTCTACAAAATTAATTAAGTTGAATTAAGTTTTATTAGATCAATCTTATCAAATTGAATTTATCATGATTTAGTTCTACTCAATGTTTTCATTTTTGTACTGTACGCGTACCGATTGAAAAACGGTACAAAACTTTAAAAAATAGTACCATATTTGAATATTGGTTGATACCGAAAAAATTTTAATTTTTTTTATATTTATAAATTATTTTATAAAATTTATAAAATTTAAGGACTAATTTATAATTTTAAAAAATTATTTAAAACAGTACCGATATTAATCGATATCGATACAATACTATTTTAAAGGCAAATTTAATACCCATACGATAAGGTATTTAAAACACGAGTTCACTATCATATTTCTATTTCCTAACTTTGAAGCCCAACTCAGCCCAACATTTTGAAAGAGTCCTAATTAAATGTTCAGCATCAACTCAATTCAATATATAGTGGCATTAATAAAAATTTTATTATATAATTGGAAGAAATAGAAGATTAACAACTATTTATTATCAATATAGTTTAATTAATGCTCGATTAATTAAACATATAATCTTTTTGTAAAAAGCTGCTCAATAAATAGCCAAAAAATATATATAGAAAAGAAAAGAAATTTTATTAGCATAAGAGGAAAAAGGTTGGTATAAATATAGATCTTATTCTGTTTTCTTAATCTATTATTATCATAATTGATTATACTTATTATGTTTAGGCACGGGTACATAAGCCCACTAATTGTAAGCAACTTTCACTTTTTCTTGAAGGACAAAGTGAAATAATTATTTTGTTCCCATGATTAATAAGAAACTTATAATTAGAGATGATAATTAGTTCACACTCAACTCAAAGTTAACGAATACAATTTGCCTTCATCAAATTTTAACTTAAACTTGACAAAAAAATTTTAAGTTCTTCAATTAATTATGAAAAATTAAAATAGACTGACTCAAAATTAACAAATCAAGTTTTATTTAATCAAATATAAATGCTCAAATTTAATACTTGTATATTTATTATTTATTACAAATTTTTATAGCTTGATATCGAGCCTATTTGTTTTTATTTTTTATTTCTGATTTTTTAAATACGAAAATATAAAATAATAATATAATCATTAAAAAATATAATATGCAAATAAAATACGAAAATAAAAAAATAGTACAAAATTTTTTAAAAAAACACAAGAACGGATGAAAACACATAAAAACATAAATAAAAAGTAAAAACAAAAAACTAAGGTCTTTTTTTATAAACATACAAACTAAAAAAATATACAAATCCAAAAAATAACACATAAAAACACACAAATTAAAAAAATAAAACAAAAATCTTTAATCAGGTAAATGGCTAACCTTTACGTCATTATAAAAAGAAAAAAAAAGAAATGTATAAGAGACTCTCGATACTTTAGCTTCTTAACAATACCCCTTGCTTGACACGTGTGCACGGACTGAAAATCAGAGCGATTTTTAAAGGAGAAAGCAACTAAGTGCTATTGGACAACTGGTCCCCATAGAGGAAAAGGAAAGAAGATATAAAGAAAAAAGTATCCCACCACATAATTCTTTACAATCTTCACCATTAGAGACAGTGATGTGTTGTTTTGGGGATTGAAAGAGATGGTATCAGTAGTAGGGTAGCTAATAAAGTATGCTTTTTAATGGCGGTTTTGTTGGTTTGTAATACTCTTTTTAAAGTCTAATCATTATCCCTAAATCAATTTAAAATTTTAAAAATTGATTCAACTTTTATTTTTTGTTTATTTTTTATCGATTTTTGTAATTTTTTAAAAATTTTTAATTTTTATACTTTATTTATGTGTTATTTTTTAAATTTTATAATATTTTTTAATTTTAGTATTAAAAAAAATAAAAATACAAAACGAAATCAGAAACCATTAACAAACAAGGCCTAAAGGGACCAAAGCATGCCTACACAGTACTTCAGAAAAGCTTACAGATGATTTATTTTTACCTATTTCAGCTTGATTTGATTGTTAATGGAGTTAGAATAAAAAGCAGGAAGAGGGTAATTTACAGTAGACCTGTCTGTCACAACCCTGAAGAAGAATGCTGTGGAATCAGGAAAAGGACTCCTGACCAAGAATGGAAAATAACTTCCTACCTACCACAAGAGCTGGAACTGATATCAATTTCTCAACTGAGTATGAGGAAACTAGGGGTTGTCTGATTTTGAATAATGTTTTGATTTTCTGTTTCTATTTTTTAAATCATGAAAACCAATTAAAACAGTATGAAAATCAATGAAAAACACAAATAAAATATAAAAACCAATGAAAATAATACTAAAATTAATAAAACACATAAAAATTGAAGCAAAAAAATAGAAACAGAAAGCTGAACTTAACGGATTCTTAAGAAAGTGAAGCAATGGACTGGAGTTCACATCAGGAACTTCATCATCATAGATTCCTTCTATCAGACAGGGATATACTTCCTGATGTAATTCATAATGCTGTCATTAGCTCCAACTAGCAAACATGGGAAGGTAAGAAATTTAACTCACGCAAGAAGATCATCTGATTGACAAATGTCAAGAAATTGATCACAAGAACGAACTCATACTCATGAAGGTTTCGGCAGGATGAATCAATTGATGATCACAGAAACCAGTAGAGAAGCCACCTTCATTTTCTTGGCCCCATGAGTTAAAAACAGTTCAAGCAGACAACAATGATAAACTGAAAGAATTTATTTGTTGGCAAAAGATGTTAAATGCTTTTCTTTCAATCTTAATAAAGCACGCAGAAAAAGCTAGTGGTTAGCTTTTCCTAAGAACCAAAGATACATAAAGGAAGCCCTCCAAAGCTCAATTATGCACCAAAGAAACTCTAAACCTGGACATTTCTAATACCAATAATCATTCTGGGACTCAAAATATTTATGAAAAAATCTCTTAGAAATAGTTCTGAGCCACATTCTGTTTGCCTTTACCATGCTCTCCTAGTTAAGACAAGACTAAATTCCGAGTTTTGTCAAGATATTCCAGGGCCAAGCCTTCGTATAGCATCAGTTCATATTGATAGTTGCACCTACCGATTTCCAATCTAAAGATACGCGACTTATGTTTACCAACAAGAAAAATAGTGAAAAGAATTGGGCTACATCTGAACTTGGTAGATAAACTAAGGTTGTTGCATTTGCCTGAGGTTAAGAAAGACATTCCTGCATCCTAGATGAGACACACTTTGACATTCTCCAATGATGGATCTTTTCATATTTCAATGTCATCCTCAGTTAGGTTCTTGCAATTCTCGATGGATATTAGTTCATTAGCACATCACATCCTACTGCATGTAATCAAGCCCTCATTCAACTAATCAACTAACTAGACCCTAAAAAGCAGTTAAAGAAAAAAAGAAGCCAATAAGAATTCTTCAACAACATGTGAATGGACATTATAGATGACTTGATTTCTTGATTTTGCATATTCTACCAACAGCTACCAAAAAAAAAAAAAAAAAAGGAATCAAACACAGATTTTCATCAAAATATAACCTCTTATGCTAAATCTCAACTTACAATGTTGCTGCCATTTAAGTGAATAGTGTGATTGAACTGCATACAAAAATGAGGCTGCAGAAAGGGTTGCCAGTAGAATTTGATTAATCTCAAATTTCCAAGTATATATACACTACAATAGGAAAATCTCCCTACAAACCTGGCCCTTATATTTGTTCAATGAACTCACTGAAAAGGGAACTCGGACCGCCAGCAAAAATGTCCATTCTTCGCATTTTCAGTGAACGGTGCCTTACGCTTTCTGACTGTTGCGTCTAAATGCTTATCTTCACCATTTGAAAACAGCTTAAGAGAAGAGGACTCATGGGATTGATTAGGAACCCTACCAGGAAAGAAACAGAACTCCTCATTGTTCCGGGGTAAAATATCAATAAACTTGCTCCTATCTCGGGTGCTGTTTGATGCAGCACCTATAGTTTCTTTAGCCAAACTCCTTTGTGTGTTAATACATGTGTTTGGCATTATACTCAATCTTAAGGATAAGTCACATTCTGTCCCAGGCGGCTTCTCATAGGTGTCATTGAGATCTGCTTGTGTGGCCGTCTCCAAAGCAACTTCACCACCAGAGTAGGATAGATAGTTCCGCAAGACACCCTTTTCAGCAGGCTGTGCAACTGATGTACCAATAGGTTTACCAATAAATATCGTGTTCAATTTCTTGGGGGCTTGGGAAGTCAACCGGGGCTCATACATTTGATACTGATTTCCATAATACAAGGGATAAACCGAACCCAAGTTTAGCTGCCTGTTAGTTTGTTGTCCCATATTAGTTTCCCTAGTCATTAAACCAGAAGGGGGCACATTTGGAAAAAGGTAAGGGGAACTGCAAGAAGTGGAAACACTACTAGTCCGAGCCACATGATGGTTAGACTCTAAAGCGGGAATGATAGGATTTGCAGAAGATGCAGCTCTAGCAAAATTCAATTGATTGCAGGAATGAAGTGGTAGCTGAGGATATCGTTCATTGTTAGCTTTATCTGAAGCTCTAGAAGGGGTAGGCACAGGTTCCTGCACTCTTGGGCTCAGGTAACTCCGGACATTGCTATGCCGTTGGCTTCTCGAAGCTCTCACCGGAAAACAGCCCAGATTAAGGACAGCTACATTTATCAGCCAAAACATATATAACTAAGTATGTCAAGTTTTGATAAACCAAGTGCTTAAACTGTAGGTGAATGAAGCTGGAGCTAAGGCATGGTCTCAGAATCTAGACTTGCAAAATTGCCAATGTCAACCTTAAATGACTCAAGCAAACTAAATTTTCAGATTTTTGGTCCACTATGCCACCAAAATGACAGCAACCCAGATGCACGATCTCAAAGATTAAACCAAGAAATGCAAAATCCAATGAGAAAATTCAGTACCTTCAACACAAGGGGGCAAAAGGTCTCCAGTTTCGCTGCTCTCATCTCTCCGAATAATAGTGTCAATGGCATCATTGACACGGTCCCACAATGTTTCGAGGTCCAAATACTCGGCCTGAGCATAAAAAACACAAACTTTAACTGCAAAGATGACATAGACGAAAAGGGTCGAGCAACTGCAAGCCGAACCAACAAAAGGGAAAGTACCTCAGAGTTGGCTTTCGAATACATGATTTCCTCTGCTTTCAAGACCACAATAGGAAGCTTCTCTTGCCATTCCCTGTTCTTTTTAGTTGCAGTACTGTGAGTCTTCTTCACGACCCTAATAAAAAACCAGAGAATTTTAAAGTCCCCAAATGCTCAAAGATTCAATCTTGGACCCAGAACAAAAAAACCAGCAAAAGTTGAGAAAGACCCAGAACCTGAAAATTTGTTGTATGATTGAACCTCTCATCGGCTGGTGTCTGTCACTGTGCCAAGCCTTCTTCACACATTCATACGGTCTCGGCCCCGGCCTTGGCATCTTCACCAACAACCCACTCTTCCCTTCAAACCCCAAAAACACACCCAGGCACACAGAGACTTAAAAGATATTTTTTAAAGCTTTTCACAAACTGAAGCACACAGCTACATGGGTACCGATGGGTCACTTTTTCAGTTAGAATATTGTTTTCGTATAAAAAAATTCCAGCTTTCAATTTGGGGTAGTAAGAGTGGTAAAAGAAGAACAGGGGAAGAGAGAAGGTGTTACTTTCCCAGACTGCCTTCAATTATTTTGGAGAGATTATTACTACACTCTCAGTCCTCCTTTGGTGAAAGGTTCCGAAGTCATTTTCCTAGAATACATGGGTGAACAAAAAAGATAATATATTTTCCCAAGTGGGTGACCATAAAAAAGGTTCCTCCTTTAATGACATTCAGATAAAAATCTCAACTTTCCTTGGATCAAAGTGCATATAAGATACTGTGCACAAACAACAATGATATCTTACCTTACATCCTATAAAATCCAATACGATGTAATGATGAGATTAAAACCCATATTCATAGTTTTTAAGTCAAATGGTTTACTTTTCCTAGTTTTACTTGGAAGCCCTGTATAACCTTGAAAACAAAATCCAACTTTCATACCGTACCTTTTACACTTCTTCCTATTGCTTTTCCCTGCAATAACCATTAATTAGGTAATCTTCGGCTTCTCATAAGTATTATTAAGAACTGAATGACCAAAACCCTTATGGTCAATGAAGAAGCAGCAGCACGTGAAGAGGTATTAAGTACCAAGTTTCAGAAACAGTAGGCAGTCTACAAAATTGTGGTATATGGGAAATGGTGGGTCTTGAATTATTCCAACCACCCACGAAAGGGAACGTGCAGCAGGGTATTTAAAGTCTCTGTCTCCACAGGTGCCACACTTAGTAGAGGCAACAGTTGCATGTGTAAATGCCCACACCGTTTTTATGTGTCTTCAGAATGGCCACACACTGCTTTTTGTGATAGCATCCATTCCTCGCATTGCATGAAAAATGACTGTGTACAAGCATACCACTTTTACAAATTGAAGCAAAGATCATAGTTTGATGCTTTTTCAGAGATGGAAATGGAACAGAGGAGTGCTTTCACTGTCACCTGCTGACAGTCCGAAAGTACACTTTTTTGCATTTCATCTGCCCCATAGTTGAATCGACTACAGGAAAATGTCTGCTTGTTTGTTGTCTCTGGCTTTCTGCGACAGTCCAAGGGCTAAAAGAAGCTTGACAGTTGTGAAATATCACTCAAAAACAGGACATAAAACAGGGCTGCTGGAGCTTTTCAATGATACTTTTTAATGAAACCCCAACGATAAAAGGATAGTTGAAGGGTTCCCATTTCTAGCGATCGGTCACTGCCATTGATTAGGTACCACACTACAGGCCTAGAACCAGAATACTATGTTCTTGTTTCCAGCATTAACAGTCGCAACTTATCACCAATCCCAAGTGAATTAACCTCATTTATGATGTACAAACTACTTTTACTATCGATTAATTATACCTTTTTTTAAGATATCTTTCAAATAAATATCTTTTATTATTAGATTAATACAATGGATCGTTTTGATTTGATTATTTTGATTTTAATCCTTTTTAATTTATTATTTATTTTTATGATACTGTTTAATTCATTATTTTTATTAACTTTGTATTTATTCTTTTACTCATAGTTGATAGTGTATTGAATTTTAACATTTTAATATGAATTCTTTTGAAATTATAAATAGATGAAAAAATAAGAGAAAATGACAAAAAAGTAATTATATAATAGAAAATAGTTATAAAAATATATTATAATAATAATAAATCTATTAGTGATCAACCTTTTAAAAAAAATTTACTTCGGCGTCCAACTTTTAAAACTTCTTAATTTAAGGATTAAGTTTCTAAAGCTTGTTGAATTCAAGTATTTCGTTAAGTTTTTGTTGATATAACAAACATGGGATTTAAACTTTCATGTGGCAAAATGTGAACACATAATCTAACTGCTTCTTCTATCAATCACTTAATCCCATATATATGTATGTATGACAGGCAACCACTCTAAGAGATTTTCCTGCACC
>JAOXYD010000007.1:16541166-16553839 GCA_028565735.1 Pinacopodium congolense
AAAATTTGTATATTTTTGTATATATATTTAAAATTTTTAAAAGTCACGAGTGTTATTACTCTTAGATTTTTTAATTTAATTTAATTTAATTTAATTTAATTAATTAATATATATTTTAATTTTTATAAATTTATTTTAACAAAATATAAAAGAAAAACGAAAAAAATGTAAATATGTGGCCTTCTCATATTAAAATTATTTTACTAAAATAACATTTTTTAATGTAAATTTATTTTTAAATCAGTTTTAAATCAGATTATTCCACGTGTTCACACGGCTCACTTTAAAATAAGTATTAAATAGACTAGTCTTATTTAGAAATACCTTTAAAAGCTTTTTAATGCCCGATTTAAACCCAAAGGCGATGTGGACTAGTGGGCTTGTGGGCTTATTGCTTTCTCCATCCTTATGACTTACTAATTACTCTGAACAGATCAAACTCATATTGAGCGCCGGTTCTCTGTAACTTTCAAAATTTGTGGGCCCATCTAAAAAATATTATGACAAACCCAGGGTCGCCACCGCACACGGCGGCGGACTGGATGCTACCCGGCCCTCCCTCCCGCAGCAATTTCGGCTCCGTCGATCTCTCCCCCAATGGCCTCCTCGCCTTCCCCTCCGGATCCTCCATTACTGTCCTCGATTCCCGCTCTCTGCAGCTCATCGCCACCGTCCCTCTCCCACCTCCTTCGGCATCTTCCTCCATCTCCCCTTTCGTTACTTCGGTCCGCTGGATCCCTCTCTCCCCTAACCGCGATCTTCTCTCCTCCGAACCTTCCTCGTCTCACCTACTCCTCGCCGTCGCTGACCGCCACGGCCGCATCGCCGTCCTCGATCTCCGTCTAAAGTCCTTCATCCTTTGGCTTGATCATGACGCCGCCTCCAAATGCGGCGTACAAGATCTATGCTGGATCCTCTCACGTCCTCGCCACTTCGTTCTCGCCGCCATTTCTGGACCTTCCTCTCTCTCTATCTATACCACTGACGACTCCTCCTCCGCTCGCTGCTTCTTCAAATACGACGCGTCGCCGGAGTACTTGTCTTGTATCCGCCGCGATCCCTTCGATTCACGTCACTTTTGCGTCATCGGTCTCAAAGGCTTCATGTTGTCCGTTACAGTATTGGGAGACACAGAGGACGAGATCTCATTGAAGCAGTTTCAGATTCGTACGGATTCCAGCGAGCTGGAGAAGCTGGAGAGGGAAGCGGTGCCGGCGCCGGCGTTGGCTTTGTTCCCGACGTACAGTGTGAAATTCGCGTTTTCGCCTCAGTGGAGGCACATCTTGTTTGTTACGTTTCCTAGAGAGTTGGTCGTGTTCGATTTGAAGTATGAGACTGCGCTTTTTACCGCTTCGTTGCCGAGAGGATGCGGGAAGTTTCTGGATGTGTTGCCGGATCCCAATAATGAGTTGTTGTATTGTGCTCACCTTGATGGGAGGCTCAGTGTTTGGCAGCGAAAAGAGTAAGCATCATCACTAATTTTAACATCTGAGATATCATTCTTTGAAATTACTCATAATTAACAGTGAAAGCTCTTCACTAGTTAGAAGTATAATGTACATAATCGTATGGATGCATATTACATACCTTGGTTAATGTTGCAGTCAGAAGTTTTATCCTGCTCCATGTTGGGTTTTTGTTGCATTTTGTTTGATAAATTGTGGGTCTCAAAGGAGTGTATTTGTGTGCATGTACAATCACAGAGGAGAGCAGATGCATGTCATGTGTGCAATGGAAGAGTTGATGCCCTCAATTGGCACATCTGTCCCTTCTCCTTCAATTCTAGCTGTCACCATCAGCCAAGCAGAATCCACCTTTCAAAATATTGCCAAGTTGTATTCCGAGGCACCAAATTCTCCTTTAACCAATGTTGACTTTGACAATCCTTTTGATTTCTGTGATGATACTCTTCTTCTTTGTAAGACGCAACTGATCTCCATTTCTGATGATGGAAAAATTTGGAATTGGCTCTTGACTGCTGAAGAGACTGGAGACACTCAAAAGGATAGTACTGATAAGAGTGTGGTTTCTGACACTGGGGAAGTGGCAGTTAAGGGGTCTGGATCGGACTCTTTAGCTTCATTTGATAGAATTGCTTTTGAAGCAAGAAAACAACGAAAACATTCGAGTGGTGGTAAAAGCCACTCATCATCTACTTTCAGCCAGGGAGATTTATTGTTTAAGGTTGATAACCAAATAGTTGTTCTATGTTTTTTTGATGTTGCTTTTCATGATCTTGTTATTGGTTGAAGCCAGAAATTTTATTTGTTGAACAATTTGAATTTCAAGGTGTTAGAACTAGAGAACAGTTAGTTAACTGTCTTCTTTATTGGGAGTCAATCTTGTTGTGTGGAGCACATCTACTATCTGTTAGTTTTATTGCATGTTGAAGTGAATAACTTTTATATTGCTGAATAATATTATTCTCCATCCCCTGTAAGGTTGTTCTCTCATACTTACTACCAAATTTCTGTTGCAGATCAGCTTAGTTGGTCAGCTGCAGCTTCTTTCTTCAACAGTTACCATGCTGGCTGTACCCTTTCCATCTTTGACAGCTATTCTGGCCCGTTAGTCTCACTTGGCATTTGATTGGCCTAACGTTTTGAACTTTTACTTTCATTTGGTACTTTGGAATTATCATGACTCGGCAAAATATGGTAACAACTTTAATTCATGGCATGATATAAATTGAAGGTGGTGGCAATTATCCTGCTGTAGCTGTTCCTCTGGTTGCTTTGGGAACTCAAAGTGGGACGATTGACATTGTTGATGTTTCTGCCAATGCTGTTGCTGCTAGCTTTTCAGTTCATAATGGAACAGTAAGGGGATTGCGATGGCTTGGCAACTCTAGGCTGGTTTCATTTTCTTACACTCAGGTGCTGCATCTGACTGAAAGATTTTTGTTTGAATAAACTGCAATAATTTTCCTGTCCTTTTCTTCTTCTTTCCGTTTTCTCTTCTTTAATTACATTTGTTTTCTTTTCTCTACGTGCTTCAACTCAGGCAAATGAAAAGACTGGAGGCTATGTTAATAGACTTGTTGTGACTTGCGTCAGAAGTGGCCTCAATAGACCATTTCGAGTTTTGCAAAAGCCAGAGCGTGCTCCCATTAGAGCTTTGAGGGCTTCTTCTTCTGGAAGGTTGTGCTAGTGCTCTTCTTTACGGTAGTGGTCATGTTACTAATATCTTTGCATGTAACTGCAAATTTGTATGGTCCTATATACCATTTAATAGTTTATTCACCTGCACTTTCTGATAACTATATTAATCTTATTAGTGTCCTCATAATCCTAAGTTTCATGCTTTACAACTTCAGGTATCTGCTTATTTTGTTCCGTGACGCACCAGTGGAGGTTTGGGCTATGACAAAAACACCCGTCATGGTTGGTTGGCTGGTCTCCTTTCTTTCTCTGCTATTAATCAATTCCTTCCTGCTTTCTTATAAGATTCATTGCTACTCTTTTTTGGAAAAATTGCCTTATGCTTTTTGGCTTTTGCATTTCATTGATTGGCAGCATGAACCAATGTTATGATATTGCTTATGCTCAATAATGAGAAAATTTTGGGTTACTTTTACATCGAAGGTTTTACATGTTAATGGGATTAGATTGAGTTGATCTCTTTATCCATTTTGATTTATCTTATAGCTCATCTTGCTAATGGATTGCTCATCTGATTTTCCATGACTAGTTTATTTGGTTTCTTTAAGATGATTCATGTGTTATCTCCGTGTAGCTTAGATCATTGGCCCTTCCATTCACAGTGTTGGAATGGACTCTTCCAACATTACCGAAAAGTGTTCTAGATGGTTCTTCTAGTCAAGGTTCATTATCATCCAAAGATGGTGCATCAGTAACATCAGATGGATCATTGACCTCAAAGTCATTGTCATCAACAGAATCTAGTGAGTTTTCCCCTTCATTGGCTCAAATATGGCTTGTTACAGCTTGTTATATTGTTTGCTCAACATCCTGAATCCTTCTTGAGCATGAAAATAGCTTGTATGTGCAGCTGGAGCAAGTTCAGATGGATCTCAAGATGATACGGCCGAAAGTTTTGCTTTTGCATTAGCAAACGGTGCACTTGGTGTTTTTGAGGTTCATGGCCGGAGGGTCCGAGACTTCAGGTATGAGTCCTAAAATGAAATATTCCTGGTGAAAACTTGAAATGTTACACTATGGAATTAGTATTTACTATAAGTAGATTGAACAATTTTCTTTAGTTATCCTTTTTCACACTACATAATGAATCTGATAAATGGTTTGTTCTTCCTTGTCTGTAGACCAAAATGGCCTTCTACTTCATTTGTTTCTTCTGATGGACTGATTACAGCCATGGCCTACCGCTTACCCCATGTTGTATGTGCCAAAAATTTACATTGGTTGCATTTTATTGGATCTTTAATCACAATCTTGATTCTTCACTACATTCTGGTTTAAGGGCTAACTTCACTGTTTCTCAGGTAATGGGAGACAGGTTCGGAAACATTCGATGGTGGGATGTAACATCTGGACATTCTTCCTCATTTAACACTCACCGAGATGGAATACGGCGAATCAAATTCTCACCTATAGTTCCTGGGGATCGAAACCGAGGGCGTATCGCTGTTCTTTTTCAGGACAATACTTTTTCTGTATTTGATCTTGTAAGCATGAAAAACTGGGATTAGAATTCTTTATTTTTCGTATTGTCCATGCATATATTAGTATGATATCCTGCATCTAATTGCAATAGTCTTATATGGCAAGTATCTTCAAGACCTGTGTTCCACTAGAAAAATTCTGGTATACAAATTCTGTTGTTACACAAAAATAAGAAACTACGGAGAGTTAGAGATGGAGGTTTGTTTTTTGCTATGGAAGAAGTAGAGCATTTTTTATGGCCCTCGCATACAGTCTTCATGATTTATACATTTTTATTTAAACTTATAGGTTTTATAGTCTATATGTCCTCTATTTACAGGATTCACAGGACCCATTGGCAAATTCCCTGTTGCAACCTCAGTTTCCAGGAACCCTTGTTTTGGAACTTGATTGGTTACCTTTGCGAATAGACAAAAGTGACCCACTGGTGATGTGCATTGCTGGAGCTGATAGTAGCTTCCGCCTTCTTGGGGTTACTATGTATGTTCCACTCTGTATGAGTTAACAAACCCATTTTTATTGCTTCTTTAATCTGTATTTCTGGGATATTGTTATTGGAAAAGCTTCCAAAGAATCCGACTCCATACTGATGATCTTAGAAAATCATCTTGTTTTCCACCAACGTGGCAAAATGAGAGCTGGAATTAGACTATTCATTCTTAATTTAACGAAGATCAATCGTCTAGCCATGCTTGTTGCAAAATGATTGTAACCTTTGTGAATGACATGACTATATTTTCAAAATTTTCTTGGGTCTCTTTAAAGGGTTACATGTCAGAAAATAATGTGAATTACAAACATCACCTGTGGGAATATGATTATACATTGAATTATTTTTTATGAATTTGCCACCTTATGGTTCGATTTGTTATTTATTGCATGGTGAACTGTTTGTTTGAAGATCATGCAATCTTCCACCTAGGTAGTCCTTGATGTAACATCCACCTAGCCTCGTAACATTTATAGTGTGGTCAGTAAGCTCTCTTGTACATGGTGTCTTTGAGATCAATTACATATTAAATTCTTGTTGCCTTTTGTGCTTTCGTAACTGCTTCTTACTATCCATGCAGGGCTGACAAAAAACTTGGTTATATGCCAAACTCTAGAGCTCTGAAAGAGAGATTTCGGCCTATGCCTATATGCTCGCCAATGCTGCTTCCAACACCACATGCCGTGGTATTATATCTGTGCCTTTCTATTTTCTTTCTTGTCCAAAAATAACTCGTATATTTCATTATAGTTGTAAAATATGTAGGTATCTTTATTTGAAAAAATGCAGCAGTCATGTACCACAATGCTATAATTTTGTAACCTTTTCTATGTTACTTTAATGTCCATAGTCAATTTGCATGGACCATGGGAAGGGAATGACTAACCATTTGTTGAACAGAAATACAAATGGATTTTTTGTGCTGGAGTTTCATGCTCCTCTCCTGTGTGCCCTCTTTTCGTCATTAAAAAAGAGAGAGGGAAAATCTTTGGAAATATGATTGGGGTCCACATATTACTTACTTTGAGTTTCCAACTCCTATTTATTTTGTATAAAACCACAGTGAAAGGAGTCCTATGAAAAGAATGAAATTCTTCTTCCAAGAGGGTATGCTTTCTGGTCTTCTGATCTTTCACTGTATGTTTGTTGCAGGCGTTGAGGATGG
Organism: Pinacopodium congolense; assembly: GCA_028565735.1. NCBI lineage: Eukaryota > Viridiplantae > Streptophyta > Magnoliopsida > Malpighiales > Erythroxylaceae > Pinacopodium > Pinacopodium congolense. The sequence goes on from JAOXYD010000007.1 coordinate 16,547,465, forward strand.
TCTTGCAATTGGGTGTGAAACCCTCTTGGTTTAATACTAGCAGTACAACCGTTGATAAGAGACCTCACTCAGTTCCTGGAACTGCCCCATCCAGTGGGGATCTTCGAAGCTACATGATTGATTTACCACCTGTTGGTGACTGTGTGGTGCCAGAGATGCTCCTTAAAGTCTTAGAGCCCTACAGAAAAGAAGGTGAAATTTTGTCATCAAATGGTCCTTTAAATACACCCTTTCATCAGGGAATCAGATTAGTTGGTTGATCTCTTATCTGTTCACATCTTTCCATTTGTCCAGGTTGCCTACTTGATGAGGAGAGGGCAAGATTATATGCTACTATTGTCAACAAAGGTTCCGCCGCAAGGTTTGCATTTGCAGCCACACTTTTTGGTGAAACTTTGGAGGCACTTTTCTGGTTGCAATTACCTCGTGCTCTAAGCCATTCGATAAGGAATTTAGTAAATAAATCTCAACTTAAAGCTCCTCTCTCAGCATCAGTCACAGATCTTGTTGACACGGCCATGCTAAATAGGATTACATCAAAGGGAAAATCAGTGACTGCAGCTGAGAAGAAGGATTCATTGGTCAGTTAAATTTCAAGATGTTTTCCCCTGTTCTTTTTCTCTTCTGTGCTGCTGTTACTATCTTTTTTATCTGACTGTAAAAACTTCAATTTTCTCCTTTCTGACATGGGTCTATTGATGAGGCAGAGTCGAGGTCAACTTAGATCATTGGCTGTCCAGCAAGAAGATTTATGTGAGAGTGCTAATGAGCGCATTCCTTGGCATGAGAAATTGGAGGGAGAAGAAACTATTCAGAACCGTGTGCATGAGTAAGTCTTTTGCTATCTGTCTGTGGCATTACATGATAATTGATCTGCAGATTCAATATTAAATGTTAACAACCTCAAGATAGAATTAGGGAAATGATTATGTGCTTCATCCTCAGAATTATAGTTGTACTCGTGATTAGTCATGCTGTAGTATCACATTTAACTTTGCTGGACTAGTTTATGTCTAGCAAGATTAGCTTATGGAAAAGTAAAAAGAACTTTCTCTCTTGTGAGATTAGTTTCTCCACCTATTAAAAATTAAATATATAAGTTCATCCTCCCCTTGCCATGCATCTACTTTGGGTCTTAGATTTTCTTGGATAGTTAATATGATATTTTTGATGCACAGGCTTGTGTCGGTTGGGAAGTTGGAAACGGCAGTCAGTCTGTTACTTTCTACTTCTCCTGAGAGCCCTTACTTCTGTGTAAATGCTCTTCGAGCTGTTGCACTATCCTCTGCAGTGTCAACATCTCTTCTAGAGCTTGCAGTAAAAGTGAGCATCAATTCCTTCAAAATCACCGAATGTCTTTGATTGGTTTAAAAATCAGTAATGATATATTGTTTAATTACTTATTTAATTGTTATCATCACCATGTAGGTCGTTGCAGCCAATATGGTCAGGACTGACACGGCTCTTTCTGGCACACACCTTCTGTGCGCTGTTGGAAGATACCAAGAAGCTTGTTCCCAGGTTAGGTTCTGTTTATTTCGTTTAAACATTTTCAATGTATTTGGACCTAATTCTATGTGAAGTGTGTTTAATTTTCCATATTTAAGATGGTAGGTTAGTCAACTTTGACCAAAAGGTGGCAGTTTGGCCATCCTGAACAGATCCATTCTTTTGTGGTTTTTTTTTTTTTCCAAGTAACTCTACCAAAAAAAAGTAACAAATTGAATGGATTGATGTTTTCCCCAATCTGACTAGTAGCAATATAGCTGTTAATAATCCCTTGCACCTCTACTTTTACCGAGCTCTTGTTGACAAAATGAATGTTCCTTTGATAAAAGATGGTTTCTTTTATACCAAGATACTCATGATTTTTCCATGAATACATCAAAAAAATTTTAACTCTTGTCAGTACAGTACATCAATTGTTGAAAAAGTGGGCCATGCTCAATTTATAATGGATGTTCTTTTTTTTTTTTCTTTTGCTTGGCAGCTGCAAGATGCTGGTCGATGGACAGATGCTGGAACTTTGGCTGCTACACATTTAAAGGGATCTGATTATGCAAGGTTATGATTGTTTCAGAATTTGAATTTTTACAACTTCTAGACTACCCTTTAATTTTATTTATTATTATAACTTCATATACGACACCATTTTTGGATGTGATATGGCTTAGTGTCCATGATCTTATGTAATTTACTTATCAACTGCCATTTAATGTCGATCCTACCTTGCTAGAACCAGTTGAATGGTAGTAGTTCACTATCCTAAGTCCGCCTAAAAGAAGAAGGCTCCTTTGTTTCTTTCACCATCTATATTCTCTTTTATCGACTTTTCTCCTTATTGCTTGTAATCTTGACCAAATTGCTTGCTGTCAAGGTTCCAAAATTGAGCAATCTTCTAACCTGAAATCTGTCCTGACTCTCCGTTCTTATTTGCAAAATTGTTTTCTCAGGGTATTAGTCAGGTGGGCTGAGCATGTCCTTCACGGCGAGCACAACATTTGGAGGTACTATCAACTCTTTTTTCTAGTTAGCCTTCTTACTAGGATTTAAAGTGATGCTCATTCTTAGCTTCCATTTCAGGGCTCTTATCCTGTATGTTGCAGCTGGTGCACTGCAAGATGCCTTAGCAGCACTCCGGGAGGCACAGCAGCCTGATACAGCTGCCATGTTTATACTTGCTTGCCGCGAAATCCATACCGATCTCCTTGCAAATTTAGGAGATTCTGATAACGAATCAGGGTCTTCAGAACTAGTTGACTTACCTGGATTGAGTCCAGATAATCAAGATGTTATAGCTGTTGGTGAATTCTATGAGCAGTACCAAAGAAAATTGGTGCATTTCTGCATGGACTCTCAGCCATTTTCTGACTAGTGCACCAAGTCTCTTGACAAATTACCTGTTTTTTGCGTCTACAAAGTGAGTAAAGATGGATACTTTCTGGAGAGTGAAACCGGACACACGTTGTGGAATGCTATCAATGAGAGGGTCAAAGGTTGCATTCAATGACCCGGTCGGTGTTTTGGTGGCTTTTGCAGAGAACCACATCGCTTGTATCGTAAGTTATAAATCTTGCATCATCACACCGAGGATATCACATTGGATAAGTTATAAATCTTGCATCTCGTGTGATAATGGCTTTTCCCCAAGTATTTGATTGTATAGCATGGAAAGTTCAGTTGTAGCTAAAGGTGAAACTTTGAACGAACGTAGAAACACAAATTTATTGTATGTAATACATAGGATTCATTCAAATGGATTGAAAAGAAATTTGATTTTGTTATTTTGAAGTGAATCCTTAGCGCTTCCAAATAAATGTGTGTTGGCACATAGTCTGGATCTTGTAATTTTCTCGATGAAAATTTCAGTCGACTAAAATGTTGGCAGATACCAGTCGAAAGGTTACAATATTCTGTTTGTTGAGCTGAAAGAACAACCGACGGATAGAAATCACTACAAAATTGCAAGGGACTCTACCATTGTAGCTGCATTCCTGCTTGAAGGGTGGAGAAATCACAGCTCCATCTGCAATTTACGCATTTGCTTTAAACTTACAGATTATCAGCCAACTTGAATATCGAGGAAGTGGGGAACAATCACCGTATCATGCCTCATTTACAGAACAAATATAAGTCGACTCCTCTTTCTGCCTTCGGATGTGTGCCATTTGTTTTTCTTGATATTAATATTAACATAAATGATATAAGTTCAATTGAGAGCTGGATCCTAATCCCTTGATGGTCTGTTTTGTCGCGATGGAACTAGAAACACCGTTGTCAAGTTGAACAAGTCGAGAACAATAAATACAGTATTGAGATATCAAACAGCATCAATATCCAATGCACTGAAAGTGGAAATAACAACTGGTATCATTCAGGTTCTCACCTTAATTGCTCTCCACTAGATAAGTATGTGCCGGAATGATGCTGAAGTGACAAACATATACCTACATTTTGAGCACTCAATGAAAGAATCTCTTACGACACCGAGCAGACCCCAGTTCCTCGTATTCGGACTTTGTAATGCACATAGCTTCAAAATCAGGACTGGAAGCCAAAAGGGATCCACCTCGCCAGACACCAAGTACAGGACTGGGCAAGTATCATAAGTTACCATAAAAAAGGAGATACTGATATAGCAGAAACAGAAGCACTCTCAAGGACTTAGAAGTTTACTCTTCTTGTGTAGTTATCTTCACTTGATAGTTGTCAGGTACAAGAGGTCGGAGCTCCATCTCACTGCAATTACACCCAAAAGGGGTAAACGAAAGAATCGTAGGTGTCTCAACATACAATTCACAGGTTCCATGCCAATGAGAAAGGACTCTTAAGCTTACAGTCTCTCAGCAAATCGAGGAAACAACGTGCTTCCACCCGTTAATATAATGCTGGCAAAGCACAAGATTGAAAAGCCATCAATCACCACCTTAATGCAATAATCAAATACAAAACAAACCAGAACTCGTAACTCGGCAATATTTTGTTGAAGCACCTCTCAAAAAGTACAGGGTGAAGAAGAGGGTGGCAGGACTTAATTGCTCGAACAATGCACTCTGCTAGTCCAGCCTCATTCATACCTAACAAAAAAGGGGGTTACATTAATGTATTTTCAAAGCCAAGTTTTAAAGGACTATCTTTCTTCTATTCACTAGACAACACCTATCCTGCTAAGATTCCCAACGTTCTTCCAGAGACACAATTTTCTTCCTTGATGTTTTTCATATATAATTTATACATGTAACATCGCAATTTTGGCAAATCGATGATTCTAATAATCAATGGCAAAACACATGATTAAATGCCCTGTTTCTAGCATTAATTGTACGAATAATCATTCCCATATAAGTAAAGAACATGCTACAAACCCAAATCTGAAGGATGGAAAATCATCTCTGGCACAAGAAAACGCTCATTCGTCAAGTCAAACTCCTGCATAGAGAAGGTAAAATCTTGAAAACTAGAAGCATTGGGCAATGCAGATGTTATCCCAAAGGAAACAAGTAACCTACGGCCTTAGTTAAATCAACTCTCTTTCTCTCAAGTGTCTCAGAATAGTCAGGTTGATCCGAACCCTCCTTCGAATCAGAAGATAGCTCTGGAGTTCTATCCATCATTGTCAAATACCTCTTTGCTTCATCAGGGTCTTTAACAAAACCCTTAGTATGTGTAACCCCATCAGGAAGCACATAAGTGCATCGAAGAAGATTGTCTCTTCCTCGTTTCCTGGAACATAAACCAATCCATTAAATGTATCAAAGAAACCAAGAAATCAAACAGAATGTACAAAGTAACAACATTTGCTGGCTGCAATGAAATGGAATACCAACAACCACAAATTAATTGAGCTCGAGAGTACTAAAACTTTTGAAAAGACAGAAACTTTGAAGCAACCCAATTAGCAAAACCTCCATTCTCAAAACCCCATTGCAATTCATTACCTGGCAACCTGCAAATCGCGAGAAACATCTAAAGAAACAAAGCAGAGCTTCTCCTTAACATCATCCATGATAAAGCTCTCATCCATCACATTCACGGACCGATAAGAAACCAACTCCTTCAAGTAATTAGTCAACGCCTTCCCTCCCAAATCAATCCTCTTCACTCCATAATTCAACGTAAAATTCTGGAAAACAGGCGCCGCGTGAGTGAACGAAAACCCACAATCTACCACCAAGCTGCACTGCGCTTTCGCCACCAACCCATCAGGCCGGCGACTCGCTTCGTAAAGATGAACCAGCTTCGGCGAGTTGGCGACGAACAGGGACTTAAACCCAAAATCCTCGAACACAAGCTCGTCTGTGGCGCGTTGAATGGATGGCAAAGTGAACAGAGGTTCTGTTAAAAGAAGCGAAGAATTTGATGGACTAATGCGAAGCAGAGAACTAAAAAGATGGTTCCATATGTCTCGTTGAAGTTCAGGATTTATCAAGTAGCCACGGTCAATGGGTCGGCGGATGGCGGCGGAGGTGAGGTCATCAGCAGCAGAGGTGGGAGAAGGGTGGAGGAATTTTTTGGAGGAGAGAGGGCGATAGAGGCAGTTAGGTATGACGGTGGAGGGGTCGCGTTCGCCCCCGTGGCCAGCCTTGATAAAGCCACCGCCGTTGTCGAGGACGACGACGTTTGACATGTCGGAGAAAGGGCAGTTAAAGTGAGTGGGGAGTTTACTATTAATAGCATTGGTGTACATGGTCGAGGGGCTTTAAAAGAGGGAGTTCTCCAATGGATACTGTTAGGTTTTGTGGGAGAATTGAGAATTTCAGATCGAAAGTTTGCATCTTTATTTCCAAAAGTACTTTGCCGAAATTTACTCCCGATTTATTTGTTAAAGAATTCGCGGGGAGTTGTTATTTAAAGTATGAAATTTAATTTAATTAA
>JAOXYD010000007.1:16553939-16585465 GCA_028565735.1 Pinacopodium congolense
GAAAGCTCAAAACAAATGAAATAATGAATCAAAAAATCAAATAGAAGCTTTCTAAGATTAGTCTATATCTAAACTAATAGAAAACATAAACTTTGCAGCACTCAAAATGATTTAAATCAAGAAAACAGAGATTGAATGAAAACTATACATAAACAAAAAGTAGGTTTGAGTATTTGAGAGATTTGATCTTGTAATTCGTCTTTCAGAGGTTCTAAACTTGTTAAAAGTGTTTAGGAATCATATATTTAGAGTTGAGAGAGGTATGGAGTCTTTAGAAATAAAAACTAGCTGTTTGGGAGGTTAAAAAGTCGTTCAGTCCGAAAACCCAAAACTGGCCATTGAAGTCTGAGCTATTAATGGCGCCCTATGGGATCATCAACGGCGTCGTTGTTCATAGAACATACCACCGTTGATGCTCCTGTACAGGGGGGATAAACGGCTCTTCATCAAGGTGCCGTTAATGAAGATCACCCCGCTGTTTATTTCCAGAAAACATGAGAAAAACACTTCAAACCAACTCCAAAATGTTCCAAACAAATTCCTAGCATTAAACAACACTTAAAGCAAGTTTTAAAGCATAATTCAAGACTGTTTAAATCATCAAAACATTTTAATTAATTCAAATAATAAGAATTGCCTTGATTAGGAAAACATTTAACCAACTTTAAAACCTTTTTAATCACTTTATACATCATAAGTTCATAATACAAAGATGTTCAAATAAATTCAAACATACATAAGCAACACTTAAGCAATAATTTAATGCACTTAAACATATCAATAAACATACATTAAATCAATTACTTACAATCCAACTTAATTATGCAACATATGGCCTAAATGTCATTCTAATTCAATTCTTAACATGTCAAAGCCACAATCAAGTTCAAGTAATTACTAAAACCACAATTCAACTCTTATATGCTTAAATGCAAATGTTCATGCAAATGCGAAAGCCCTTTTCAAGCGTTGATTAAAATTAAGTTTAAGACACTTACACTTTAAGTCCTTTTCCTAAACTCTTTTTAAACTACTTGATCTTCATTCTCTTGATCTTCAAGCTTTTCAAACTTAATCATTACTTGAGTTTCGTTCTAATTCTTTAATGCTTGATTTATTCTTCAATCTCTTTAAGATGGCTCTTCTACCTTACTCTTCAATATCTTTAAGATGGCTCTTCGACCTTAAGCTCTACATATATTATCCCTTAATCAAATTGAAACATTTTTAATAAATTAAAATTAAAATTTTAACCTAATTGAATGTGAAGTCCTACTTACTGCATGCCACTTGGTTCTACCTCGAGTACCCCCTCAAGACTAATCTTCCATATTTGTCTATTGTTTATAAATTAAGTAAGATCATACGATGTGCAATCAAGGATGTTTAATTAATGATGTATAATTGTTTTGTGCTTTTTCTTTGTGTTTCTTTACTGGACTTAAGGCTTGGTCTAGATAGATAGTTGGGCTTCGCGCAACAATGTTATGGGGTTTGGTTGTTCGGTTGTAAAATGATTCTATACATGACAAAAAAATTTGGGAGATGTTTGTTTTTATTTTTCATATTTGTGTATTTTTATTAATTTTTATATATATTTTCAATTTAACATGTTTTTTTCATTTTATGGTACTTTTTTGATTTATATACTGTTTTTTCAACATTTGTATTATATTAATGCATTATTTTTTAAATTTCTATATTGATTTTTGAGTTTCTATATTTAAAAGCATAAAATCCAAAAATCAAAATAATAAATGAAATCAAACATGCTCTTACTTTACTCTGAATATATTAGTAAAGGTATAACTCACCTTTAATGTTTGAAAAGTACTATTTTACAAATGACCTTAATTCATAGAAAAAGCACTAATTAATAGTATATCTTTCTACTTAACATTAACAAAATGATACAAATTACCTCTTAAATATTAATTTTGTTAAGACCTTGTCAATTAACCGTTAATTTAATTAAAATTTCTTTAATTAATTGTTAATTAATTTTTAAGAAAGTAATTAATAACATCTTAACAGAATTAATATTAAAGAACAATTTATACTATTTTACAAATATTAAAAAGTAAATAACACAAATTTTGAGATATTAATATATTATTTAGTAAAGATCAAGGGTAAAATAGTATCTTTAAAATTAAACTTTTTCCGAATCATTTAGGGACAAATTGTAGCTTTGCCTTTTATATAGATTACCTCAATGAGTACCTAGAAAAAGAAGTCAAAGACATTAAGAACAGAAAGTTCCAATAGTGCCGGATGAAGAAGAAGCAAGATGAATCTTTAATAATGTTCAATGTCCCTACCTTTTTCCCAAACAAATCACTAAATATTTGTTAACATGGATATTTTCTTTTTTTTCCCCACCTTGAATGGTCCTGCCTAAACCCATCATGAGAAGAATATTGGACAGTAACTTGTGATTGCTTCCAATGCAATCACCCACACCATCCAACAGTCTTGTTAGTTGTAAAACCAGTTCCAGATTGCTCTGCTTCAGGTTGACACGGTGGCGGTGGCGGTGGCGGCCTATACTCCCTCGGCTTTGCCGGGTCGACAAAGATAACCCAACCATCCAAGAATTTAGCATTCATTCCTTCACGAGCCTTCTCAGCATCTTCTATGTTAGTATAAGTCACAAAAGCAAACCCTTTCGACCTACCGGAGGCCCTGTCGGTGATAACTTTTGCTGGACGACCACAGTGAAGGATATCAGATATCAACAAGCAAAGTAAAATGAGAAAAGAGAGTTGCCATTACCTTCAACAAGCTGGCCAAAAGGAGCAAATGCCTCTTTCAGCTTCTCATCTGTTGTTAGTCTTGACAGGCCTGTTAGTTCCACAACAACACTCGGTTATGTTTCTAAAAGGTTGTTATTCACTCAAGCTGTCCACAGTTAGTAGCAGCATTTACTTCTCTGAATACAATTCAACTTAGTTGAAACTAATTGCATACTTCAGGGACATCAATCCATCTTCTGCCTTATTTCAGATTAGAAGACGATAACTCCCTGATTCTTCAATTTTAGACATGTTCAACGAAATTTAAGCCCTAAAATTCGCAGTTTATAATCATATTCACCTTTCGTAACAGGTACGAACAAATTTAGATACAAACGTCGAGCAACCACAGACATAACAACATAAACTATGGGCTAAAGGAAATTGAGCACCTTAGCATCGAGTTCCATTACCGCCCAACTAATTTCGTCACTTCAAGAACGAGAAAACTAAAGAATCTAAATCAAAATTTATTTTACACACTAAATGATCCCAAAAACAGAGAATCCGAGTACCGAAATACATACCACTAACAAAGAGCTTAGGAGAAGTGAGCGTCGTCGAATATAATCGAGTCCATAAGGAATTTGAAGAAATCCCAAGGAAAGCGCCTCGAAGCCTAGAAGCGAAGGCCATGGAACGCTGAAGTGGGGGTTGAGATTTAGGAGTTCCTTACAAGGGCCGCCAAACCCTGATAAAACCCTCCTGAATGGTTTTGGGTGAGTGTCTGACGTTTGCATATTAGATATATATATATATATACAGTATATATGTATATATTATTTATGAAGTTTTTTTTCTTTATTGTTCTTTTATATATTACAGAGCACATCTAACATGATATAACGTGACAAATATTTTGATCACTAATTAAACCCATCGTCTTTATACCAAAAAAAAAAGTAATTTTAAAATTTTGTATACTTCTTATTATGTTTTTTTTTACTAACTTAATTTCAATATTAATTATGGATTAAGCATATAATTAAGCAGAGATGATTACTTTAATCACTTTCCAAAGGTAAGGATGCTATGACTTATTTCCTTAAAGAGAGGGGTTATTAAAATTTCCATCGATAATGAAAAACTATATTTATATTTTGATTGAAAGTATATTTTAATTTTAATATTTATATAAATTTAAAAAATTGATTATATAACAGTATTTAAATAAAATTCTCATATTTATAAAATATTTTAAAAATTATGAGAGAACCAAATTTCATTTGAATATCAAATTTTAACAAATTTTTATTCCTTGTAAATTTAATTTTAAATTTTAATTTTAAGACTTAATTTTTTTAAACATTTTATAATATTAATTTTTATAAATATATAAAAATTTTCAAAATGTTTAATTAATCTTTTTTAAACGTATAAATGTTAAAATCTACTTTTAATGTTCCATTTTTCACGTGACATTAGTGATTGGAGTCCTTTAAACATTAATACCTACCACAAGTATTTTTAAGAAATCCTATATAACAAAAATTAAAAGAGAATCTCAGATCTTAACCATCACTCGGAGAGTTCATTGAATTGAAATAAGTAATGTTGTAAAAATCGGATCAGATATCGAACCAGTAAAAAAAGAGGTTAAATAAAGGTTTAGAGGTTCATCCGATATAAAACCGTTATAAAATCGATATTAAACCAGTATAAAATAATAAGATGTATAAATTATTAATTTATTTTTTGTTAATCTTTTACTAAATTATAATATTAAAATATATTATATTAAAAATTTTCATTTAAATGTCTATTATCTTAAATAAAAATTTGTAAAATAAATAAATAATATCATATAAGAATAAAAATAAAAATGAAAACAAAAATAATAGATTAATCTATAATAAAAATAAAAAAGAAGAAGAATAGGATTGGAGGGAAAAAAAGAAGAAAAGACAGGTTGAAAAAGAAGGAAAAGTGGATTTAGAATAAAAAATTAAAAAATGAAGAAATAAAAAGAGATAAGATTAAGTTAAAAAGCGTCAGATTGACGGGTTAGACCGGATCGAACCGGTCAATTAACTTAAAATTGACCTATTTTTTAAGTTATAAAATAAAAAAAATTAAATTGATAAATCGATTGATTTCGGATCAATTGACTTGAACCAATTAGTCCAATTCGATTTTTCAAACTTTGGTTTTTTCTAAAGTTTATAATCTAAATGCAAAAGCAATAGAACCCTATTATAATATGCAGGCCAAATAGCAGCCAATTTTCTCCGATGTCCCGTTTTGTGTTTTGTGTTGGTAAATCAATAACCAACAAGAAGTTCAGTTTGTGCCCGTTTATTCAGTTGGAACAAAGGGTAAGTACCACTTTCTCTCCATCAGTTCTACATCTTTATGCAAGCACAGAATCAATCGAACGAGAGATTTAAGAATCTTATAATATATTGCAGTATTAAGCTCTCTCAACAGCAGTGAAAATGGCACTGAACTTGCAAAAAAATCCAAGCAAAGAAGAACACATGCATATTGACAGTCAAGTCCCTGAAACAAAAGATTCTAATAAGGTGTTTGATAAATCCCATAATGCATCATTTGCTGAGGAATAGGACCATAGAAACCAGAGGAACCACCAATCTTAGCCAAACCCAATTGACCTTGCATCCCATCTCTCCCATATTGCTGCCAGAGCCGCTGTTCCTGCACCAGAAACTGCTGCTTCCTCTCCATTTCTGCCATCTGCACATATGGAGGAGGTGGAATAGCAAGTGATGCAGCAAATGGATCTTGGTTTCCAATTGGCTGCACAGTCCCATCAGGAGCAGGCAATGCCAACACTGATGTTGCACTTCTGCCCAAGCCTGGCAATGCGACACTACTAGCACTCCCACCACTCATTGTGCTAGTATTCACATATTGTCTCACTGCCCCCTGATCATACATTCCATTCAACAGCAGCGGATCGAAGCCGCCCCCAAGCGTAGCCTTCTGTCTCGACAGATTACTAGCTGTTTCCACCAATGCCAATTCCCAATCTGCTTTGCCACTCTGTGCGGCAGCCGTCTGCCATGCTGAAGTCACTTCAGCCTCTCCGTTCGACGGGAATGCTTCCCATTCACCGTCTGGCTTTGTGGTTGTAGTAGCAGAGAACAAAGCCAGGGCCAATTTGTTACCTTCCTCATCTGCAGAAACTTCATCCCTCAAATTCACCAAGTCCTTGGTCACCTGCTGAGGTTGTGGTTTAGGCTTTGGAACCGGTTGAGACTCTGTAGGGGCCGACGATGGCGGAGGAAGAGCTTTGATCTCATTCATATCCGATTCTGGCTCTTCCTTAGGAGTCTTGTCCTCATTGCCAATCTCAGTATTCTTTGATGACCTATTGGACATATTCTTCAAAAACCCTTCAAGTGTAAGCAGCAGATTATCACTGATTCTTTGCACTTCAGGGTATTCAGATGATCTAGCAACTCCAATATCCTTACCCCAACTATAGAGATCACCAAGCTCTTCAATCATCTTTGCTGCACCAACAAAGATATCAAAACCTTTCATACAATCTGCATACTCCATTTCTGTAAACCTATCCAACAGAACCCCCAGTGCCTCCTTAATCTCTGCATACAAACCAAAACTCTCCTTCAACACATGATAAAATGCTACAAGCACAAGCCTATTATTCCTAGCCATCCCTGAAGGCTTAGAAGCCAAAACTCTGTCCAAAAGTCTCAACAATCTCTTAAGCTTTTCGAGGACCTTTTCTGGGCTTGTTTCACAAGGAGGGCTAACTTCTGTCCCTTGCTCTTTCCTAGCTGAAAATTCATTCACATCATCAGAAAATCTTGATCTCCAAGGCAACCCATTACCATAATCATCCCTAAACTCTCTTCTCCCTTCAAAACCCTCATCACCATTGTCAAATTTCCTCTCATTATCCCTCGACCTCCTCTCAAAAATCTCAAGTTCAACCTTTTCCTCAAGATACATCGCATAAACCCTCACAAACCCCACAAATTCCCAAGAACAGGAATGAGCCTCGTCTCTAAAATCCCACATGTTCAAAATCCTCATTCCTCTCCTGGCGGCAAACGCAATCTCCTCCTCAAACCAAGGGTTCCCATCAACCAAAAGCCTACGAACAAGCATCAAAGCCTTCAGAGCCACAATCCAATCATGGGTTTTCCTCAACCGCCGAGAAACAGCCGCCACGCATGCGGTAACATAAATCCTTGAATTGCTAATGAGGTTTATTATCTCTCTGTAGTACTTCTCCTCAGCTGGGTCCTCATCGTGGCTCGTGGCTTTCACCACCAAGACCTCAACTTCCGGCGCCATATTGCCGGCCACCTTCGCCAAGCTTATGCTGGTCTGATCTTTTACGACTCCTATCGCTTTCCTGATCGTGCTCGACGACATACTTTTATTTTTCCTTCTTCGTTATCAATTCTCTTACGAAAAGACAAGAAAGAATAGTAAAACAAAAAGGACTCAACTTTACGAAAGTTCCAATCTTTTCATGCAACGTAAGGGATCAGAGAGCGGAGGAGAGACGGGATGTACTATAAAGATTGTGTCTTTAACTTCTCTACTTCGTGAAAAAGCTTCAAAATTTTGTGCTTTCGGCTTGTCTTCACGCGTCAGTGATTGTGAAGATGACGACTGAAGAGACGCTCATGATTGAGAAAACCCAAAACACAAAAAAAAAGAAGGAAAACCCGCGTAATTCACGGTCAAACGCCGGCATTTCGTGATAAGATTTTCTTCAAATTCTTTGCTTTAGGATTCGGAGAAAAAATAATTTCCGGAAAAAAAAAAAGATTCCAAGAAAGAAACCAAAATCACAAAAAAAAAAAGTTGCATTCAACACATTCTTCTTGCAAAAGATCTCTCAGAGTTGAAGATATTAGTTTTATATTAATAAGTTTAATATAATTTTAATAATTATATATATCATCAATAATTATTATAAAAGAAATACTTTTTCACGAAAAAAATGTTGCATTAAGCGCATGCTTCTTTCAAAAGATTTCTTGGAGTTGTCGAGTTGAAGATATTGGTATTATATTAATATCAATAATTAATATAAAAGAAATATTTTAAAATAAATAATCAGGAGAACTACTTAATTGAATTCTATAAATTGATATTTTTAAGTTTTGAATAATAATTCTCCTAATTTAAATACAAACTCATAATAGTACGTCAATTAAACTATAGTAAAGGCCTCAATCCAAAAATTAGAACTCAAAATTGATAATAATTAAAAATTAAACCAACCCCTAATGGATTATAAGGCAGATCGTTGAAATTTGCCTTCAAAAGATTTCATACTTTATTTGACTGAGTAATAAATAAATAGCCTATGATTTTGACTTTTATTTAAAGAAAAAGAAATCATTTTATATTAAAACCTTTGAAAGTTACTTGTCGAGAGATGATATTGATGGCTCTTTTTGGTTGAATTGATATTTAATTTACTTATCATTTTCTCCGCTACTTGCCTTGATCAAAATTGACATTTGCCGTTGATCTTTTCTAGATATACATTTTTTTAAATGTATTTTTTAATTTAAAATTAATAAAAATTCAGATATTAACCTTTTATTAAATTATTTTTAATACAAATTATTATATAATTAAATGTTTTACAATTTGTATAAATATACAACTTATTTAACAGTTTAAAATAAAGATTAACAAAATTCTTTTTAATAGTTTACATTAAAATTTTTTTAATGATTTTAAGCACAAAAATATATTTTAAACAATAAAAGAATTACAAGTTTAAACCAGTGTATTAAATATTGTACCGGTACCGATACCAAATTTGTTTAAAAAATAGTATTGTACTGGTATCGGTCAATACCGATACTCTTTCGGGTAATTATTTAAAATTATAAATTAATTTTTAAAATTTATAAAATTTGTAAAATGATCTAAAAATGTATTATATTGTGTAGTTTTTAACTTAACTTTAAACCTAAAAAAATTTAAATACAAATTTTTCTTTAAATTTTTTTAATTTTTATTTTTTCCAATATTTATCAAAACCGACCGAAACTTAACCATTTTGTTCCGGTTTCAATTCAGAACGAAACGTTTCGACCAATACCGATCAAAACGTAACGAAACTAAACACTTGGGTCCAAACCGATGGCCATTAGACTTCAAACTTAAAGAGTCAATTTCAATATTAGAAAATTATTGAAATGTTCATTTACATAGAAATCCTTCAATAAGGCTCCTAGTCTTCTTTCCCTTTATTTAATTCCTCAAAAAAAAAAATCAAAATAAGTTAAATTTGCCGTTAACGGACCCATCTAACGGCGTCAGATCTCTCCTCATTCCTTAACTTCCAAGTTCACGCGAACAAGCTGCTCTGGTTCCAGAAATGTTTATCCTTCGAGTCCACTCAGTCGACTCCAATCAACCTCTCACTCTGGACGACGACACCGGATTTACGGTCATCGGCGCCGCCGCTAACCACTCAAACCCCATCCAGCAGGCAAAATGTAATGAGAGGAGAGGCGTAGTTCACCTCTATCGAAGCGAATCGCAGAGCTCGCTTCCAAACCCTAGCTCACGATCGACTTCGCTCTTCGTCGTAGCAGTTCCTAACTACTTCTCGTCGAACGATTTCATCATGTTTTGTGGTCCTCACATCGATCATGTCCAAGAGCTACTCTTCATCAGGTAACGTTAAAAAAAAACAAAACTTACTTCATTTCGTTTCATTAGCCACTGATTGGAGATTGGAAGAGTCAATTTCGGTGACTTTTTGTTGTGATTTAGGAATGATGGAATGGAAGATCGGTACAGTGTGTTGATCAAGCTAAATAATCAGCTGACCGCCGATGAATTTTATGGAAATTTTAATGGAAACCGATTTTCCCCAAATGAGGTGAGCAAATTTTGATCTAGGCTTTAGGCTGCAAACTGAAAGAGCATTGATTCAAGTTTTGTGATTGCTGAATGCAAGTTTCTATTTTGATTGAATATGTTTTAGGCTGAGCTATGTCATATACTGTTTCTGGTGTCTGTGGATTTCAATGAATCGGCTGATATAGCAAGCACTCGTCCATCAGGATTCGCTGAGTTGCCTACTTGTCCGATATGCCTCGGTTGGTCAAATGAGAATTATCAACAGACGTAGTGATCAGACAAATTAACAATGGTTTTTGTGTTACCATTTGTTGATTTATGTTTTTTATGCCAGAGCGATTAGATCCGGATACTAGTGGACTACTGAGTACGCTTTGTGATCATTCATTTCAATGTTCTTGCACTTCAAAATGGACCTACTTATCTTGCCAGGTGATTGAGCTATTCTCTTTTTCTTTTGTGTTTGCGAAATTTCATTTCTTTTGTTAATTTTCTAGAGATTTGAGGTGGTTCTGGTTTTATCCGTAACCTTGTATGGAAATGAATAATTTTTGGCGCTTTATGGGCAGCAGAACAATGTAACTATGGAATTTTGTATCAATGAGTGGTCATTTTGCCATCTTTTATTGAAATTTGATGTTTAACTGCAACCTGGCGCACTATGTCAACTTTCTAGGGAATTTAGTGGTTTTATTATCTGTTCTTATCTTGCAACCTGTCACAACATTAAGGCTATCGAATATAATTGCTATGTTCATAGTGTGGATAGAAATAAGACTACTAATATAGTTTATGAATGCTACCAGGTCTGCCGGCTTTGTCAGCAGCAGGACGAGATACCTGCTTGTTCTGTTTGTGGAACATTGGAGAATTTGTGGGCTTGTCTAATTTGTGGCTTTGTAGGATGTGGAAGGTCATAGTTTCTGATTTAGAACTACCATGTAGTTATGCCTTCCCCTTGGGGTGGCATGCCCAATCACTAATGTCCATTTTGTTGAACTCAGATATAAAGAAAGGCATGCAATAAGACACTGGCAAGATATGCAGCATCAGTACTCCCTTGATCTAAGAACGCAGCAAATTTGGGATTATGTTGGTGACAATTATGTTCATCGGCTGAACCAGTCCAAAGCTGATGGTAAACCGGTAGACATGAATTCTCGTTGTACATCACCTGAAGGAGATTGCAGTGTCTGTCGGTGTGGAGAGGATTCAGGAATTAGTGGTGCCCTCCTTAATAGCAAAATTGATACAGTATGTACTATTAACTGTTTATTTCTTTTGACAATTTTGGTACCTTGAACTTGGTCTAAGTGCCCGTTTGCTTGAAATGCACCTTTGGCTTAAATTAGCATAGATGCATCCTAATAATGCAGAAGTTAATCGATAGATATGGAAGTATTGGACAATTTTGATGCTAGCTTTAAAGTTCGATGTACTTGGGTTTATTTCGTGCATCTGATGGAGTCATTTCTTGTTCATCGTTTAATCTGAAACCTTTTGATAACAGATTGTAGATGAATACAACCGTCTTCTAGCGACTCAGCTGGAGACTCAAAGACAAGTGAGTACTTAATTATCAAAATCACATCACTGGATGCATAGAACCTAAAGAAAATCTGCACGTGCTACTATTCACATGCATACTGCATTGGAAAGTGGATATGGACAATAAGATCTATGTTGATCAACATTTTCTTATTCTGTCTATCTTTTAGTATTATGAATCTCTAATTATGGAGGCCAAAAGTAAACGAGAAAGTTCAGTTATAGAAGCAGTCGAGAAAGCTGTAGCTTCTACGATGGAGGACATTCAAATAAAATTGGAGAAGTGTGAACAGGAAAAGAATGCTGTTGCAGATGTAAGTTTGAATAATGGGGTCAAACTTTTGGCATTTAGATTATTCGTCACGTTTGTAGTCTTCCATTTCCTAATGTAGTAACTTCTATTTCTTCAGATCAATCGGAATCTCATCAAGAATCAACAGATGTGCCGCAAGAAGGTTAAGGAAATTGAAGAGAGGTTGAACTTTTTCCCTCACCTTGACTCTTCAAATGATTTTCTTATCATGTATACTGGATGATACAGTTGAAAATTCTTATTTTGTTACTCATTTACTTCCCTAATTAGCTTTGTGTCAACAACAGCTAATTTCTGTTTTGCTCCAAGCATCAAATTCGTCTTCTTTATTGCTGTTGAACATAAACTTGTAGTGCTTAAGGTTTTACATAATCTGGATGATCTTCTTTCATTTTTCAGGGAAGCTTCATCTTTATCATCAAGGAATGAGAGGATTCTTGATCTGGAAGAGCAGGTGGTGTAATTACTTTGGACCTTCAGGTCTGCGTCTCATTTATATATAATGTCTCATTGTGTTTCAATGGTGATGATCACAGATCCGAGATCTTACGGTCTATATCGAAGCTCAGAAAACATTAGATAACATGACTGATGATATACGAGGAGGGACATTGTTACCTGTACGAACAAAGCAGTCTTCCCCAGCCAGTTCTAGAAAGCAAACAAAGCCAGGTAGAAGACGGAGTTAAATTTGTTACTCCTACCAACCTTTGTTATCACTTGTATAGTTGAGAATTATATCTTTTTCAAACTGCAAATCTATTGGTTTTTGCTTATGTATGTAACCATAGCGGTTCTTATCAATGTTAGAAAGATTCTCTTTTAGTACTATTTGCATTTTACTTTGCACATGGCGTTACAATTTTAGATTTCTTAAATGAGCTTCGAACTTTATAACTTTACAAACCTTATGGCATTAGTAAATTCCTTGAATTAGGAATGCTTTCTTTGACTAGAATGCTAGTTCAGCTTTGTTACAAATATTTCTTAAAAGTACTTATATCGAATATTTGACAGAAGCGACTTGAAATATAAAAAATGAAAAGAAAACAAGAGTTTTGAAAAATAGGGATAATACTCTTATTATTCCATAGAATTACATGGGTGGTTATACAAGTGATATCATTATCTTATTTATAATCCTCCATCTTTTAAA
Source organism: Pinacopodium congolense (assembly GCA_028565735.1). Lineage (NCBI taxonomy): Eukaryota > Viridiplantae > Streptophyta > Magnoliopsida > Malpighiales > Erythroxylaceae > Pinacopodium > Pinacopodium congolense. The sequence goes on from JAOXYD010000007.1 coordinate 16,566,586, forward strand.
GGACGGTTAGGATTGATATAATCTAATGACTTATAATAAGTCTCTAGAATTATCTATACAAATATCTCATTAATCATTCTACATATTAAGGAGCTAATTATGCTATTTAAAGTCTTCCAACCATCTGGACTTTTGGAGAATTTTTTAGAGAATTTCGGAGTTAAATTGTCAACATAGCCTTTTTAGTGGGGCAAATTGTCACTACGTGACACTCTCCTACTCAACTTAACAATGTCCTTGTTGTTTCAGTTTTACACACTTCTGGTGCTATTTCATATTCTCCTTCCTCAACTTTTGCCTCCCTGGCATAAACGGTTGCTCCCCTTTGAACGTCCCACCTTTGTATTCGAATCGGTGTATCTTCGCCCTACTTATCAATTCTCTCGAACTCATGACTTGTAGGTTGTACTCCTTCTTCTTGAAGGAACTCACTATAAGAATTTTTAGACTTGCAATGGGTCCTAATTTTGCCTTCATGATACGAGTATCTACTTTCAAGGTTGCTCTACTCAACTTTAATTTCATCGCCAAGTCACAACTTAATACAAAAGTTTGCCAACTCTCTTGCTTCTATGTGGCCTTCAGATGGTTGAGGAAATTGGTTTATGCCATAAAGTTCATCTACTCTACGGATTTGGAGTCTTCACCCATCAACTCCTTAGGTTGGCTCCTTAGTTTTTCAAACTTCTAAGGCATGCCTTATACTTTTTTGGTGACACAATCCACCTCTCTCTTGGGTGGAAGGGATTTCGACAATTTGAGTGATGTCTCTTCTTCAAAGAGTTAGATGGTCGAAATGCGTTTGGCTTGAAGAGTTGCCTCTCTTGAAAGTGACACCATATACGTTTTGCCTTCCTCCACGATGCACATAGCATTAGCAAACAAGATTGATATCACCTCAACGGCATCAAAGAACTCCATTCTAAGTACTAAAGGATAATCACCTAAAAAAACAATCGAAAGGTTAATTTGACCAAACCAATCACCAAGGCATATCTTAACTCCTCAGACACTCTCATATATCGTTGTTGCCTTTGAGTTAACAACTTTAATCCATCCTTGATCCTCGGTATATTTGATGCCTAACCAGTTGGCTTCATCTACTTAAATAAAATTGTGGGTAGTTTTAGTATCTACGAAAACTTTTTCCACTTGACTACCAATCTTGGCCTCAACAAATAAGCAGCCCTTCTTTTCGAATTTAGACACCTCAATCTTCTTAATAGCATTGAGGAGTTAAAGTGATTATATCGTCACTTCTTTGAGTTCACTTCCTTCCCTCTTCTCGATTAAGGTCGAGAGCTTACTTTTCTTCAGATAATTTCTAACCTTGTGTGGTCCATTGCAAAAGAAACAATTAGGTGTGAACTTTTTCCTACCTTGGTCTCCATCAATGCTCTCGTCCTTCCTGTACTTGCTATGTTTTCCATATTTGGATAAGCCGTCCTTATCTTCATGGTGGTCTCCCTCACTCTTCTTCTTGTCACCTTTGTCTTTATTATACTTAGACTTTTCAGACTTATTGAATTCGATGAGGGATTCGACAATGGCTATAGTACTGATAAGATATTGGGGTTTATGCTAATGGATTTTCATCTTGACCCAATTTTAAAGGCCATCATTGAATGCAAAGAATGCCTCATTGTCAGAATAGTTCGGTATCTTTAAGAGCACTTTGAAAACTCTTTGACATAGTCCTTAATACTTCCATTTTGATAGAGACGTCTTACTTTGGCTCTCGCCTCTTCTTCGATATTTTCTGAGTAGAAATGTCTCTTGAGTTCTTTCTTGAACTCAACCAATGTGTTAATGGTGCATGTCCACTACAATATTACGTTGTCTTCAAAGTAGAGAGTGATACTATTGATTTTATTTGTATTATTCATAATACCTAACGCCTTGAAAAATTTGCTCAAAGCTCCACAAGAAATTGTCCACTTCCTTCACGCTCCTCGACCCTTTAAACATCTTGGATTTAAGAATGTCTATCCTCGAAGAATTGGTGACTACCGTCGGAATGACAATGCTTCCTCCTTAACTGTCTTCTTGCAGAGGGTTAGCTTATCCTTGGTTTCCTTCAATTCATCGGAAACCTTTTCTAACTCATCCTTCATTACCATAATCTTGAACTGGAAGGTTTCTTTCAAGGCCTTTACTTGGTTTAGAAATCTTGAGAGGGCTTTGTTCAAGACACTTTACATCTCTCCACGGAACTTTTCCTTTTCATTCCTAAGCTCCTCGATGTAGTGTTCATGCTGCTCGAATTTTCCTTAATTTAGATCTCCTTTTGGTGGATTTATTGGAAGTTCCCTTAACTTGGGTAGCTTCATTCTTTTCTACACTGACCATCTTTTAAGCAAAATATTAAATACAAGCAAAGCACTTACTTGGAACTTCGCTTGAGCACTAACTCGGTTGCAACCTTGACTCTGTCGCTAACTTAGTTGGAACCTTGTCTCTGATACTAATTGTCACGAGTTCGAACTTTGTAACCTTATGAACCGTGCAACATTAGCAAACTCTTCTACTTAAGAACTCTTTTCTTAACTGAAATGCTAGTTCAGCCTTCTCATAAGTACTTCTTAAGAGTACTTATATCGAACACTTGGCGGAAGCGACTTAAAATATGAAAGATGGAAAGAATACAAGAATTTTGAAAAATATAGAGAATACTTTTATTACTCAAGAGAATTACAAAAGAATGGGGGTGGCTATACAAGTGAGACCCGTAGCTTATTTATAATCCTCCATTCCTTAATAGTCAATTAAAATCGATACAATTCGATATCTTACAATGAGTCTTTAGAAACATTTATACAAATATCCCACTAATCACTCTACCTATCAAAGAGCTAATTACGCTATCTAGAGTCTTCTACCCATTCTATACTTGTAGAGAATTTTCTAAAAAATTCTGGGGTCAAACAATCAACATAACTTCTTCGGTGGAGCGAATTTTCACGACGTGACAACCTATACGAAAGGCTCAACGATTTGAAAAAGGTCGATGAAATGTACATTTTTTGAATAAACCAATTTATACTTTCATAAATCCAACAATTAGCAAAATAATATACAAAATCCTCATTAATATAATATCTAAAAGTATAAATCATTTTAATAATTTTAAACCCAAAAATGTGTTTCAAACAAATATAAGAATTACAAGTCTTTTAATCATCCAGGCAACTGAACCAATGCCTATAAAATAAGGGGTTGTTTGTTATAACTTCCATTTTCAGTTTTGATTTTCAGTTTTTTTAAATATAAAAATAAAAAAATCAGCATAAAACTCCAAAAAATAATCTAGAACACTTACAAGAATTCCACAATCTCTCATTCAGAATTTTCATTAACATGGTTATCAGATACCTCATTTTCACGTGAACTATTCCTCCTAACATTTTCATCATCATCGACCTCATTATCAAATGGACTCCTCCTACTACGCACTTCACAATCATGTCCAACTATAGCTCTATCATATGTATTATCTTCCTAATCCATTATAAACTTGCATAGAGTCGTGAAATACAATGACAAAATTTGAAGAGCTAGTTGTTGTAAAAGCATAAATGAGGCAACTTGCATAAATTTGGCAACTCGCATATGCATGAATTTACCGTTCAGTTTACAAATATGAGCAAATATTGTAGACATATTACAATTTCCAATCATTTTAAATCAGTTTTCAATTTCCAATCAGTCTAAAATTGAAGAGCTAGCTGTTGACAAAGCATAAATGATTGTGAATTTGGCAAGTTCCACGTGCATAAAATTCTTGAAATTCAAGTCATGAATTTCAACTTGCAAAATTATAAATGAGGCAAAAACATTAATTTCAGGTTGTAAATACCTGAATTTCAACTTGCAAAAGGATAAATGAGGCAAAAGCATGAATTTCAACTTGTAAATTCATGAAGCTAATTGTATTACAAATCATGAATTTCAGTTTGCAAAAGCATAAATGAGGTAAAAGCATGAATTTCGACTTGTAAATTTATGAAGCTAATTGTATTGCAAATTGTGAATTTCAGCTTGCAAAAGTATAAATGAGGTCAAAGCATGAATTTTAGCTAATTGTATTGCAAATCCAAAATTTCAGCTTGCAAAAGTATAAATGAGGCAAAAGCACGAATTTCAGATGTTGCAAAAGCATGATTTAAAAAAACTCTTACATTTTGGTCTTATATGCTAATTGTATTGCAAATCATGAATCTCTGCTTTGTGTGATTTTGTTTTGAGTCATCAATTTCGTTTGCATTTGAGGCTATTAAAGAAATTGATTTAGCAGTAATTTCCAATTAGTTTTCAGAGGTTGATTATAATCTTACAATACCCATTCATAAGAAAGTAAAATGCAAAAGAATAACATGGCATTGCTCCAAATATAAAGAACAAGTAGCTAAGAGAAGCAGGATATGTATTGAATGAATTGACATTTGAACTTTTAAGTAGGCTATTAGATGATGTTCCAAAACTATTACTCCAATGCTGTTTGTTCTTGTTTGTCAGACTGTAGTTATAAACATAAACTGAGAATATTTATATCAAATAAATGTGAGGGACAAAATCATATAGCTGTTGGATCTACCATAAAAAGAATACCGCAATTTGCTAGTTTTTGAAAAAGTTGGTGAGTTCAGCATCTGTGCATAATTCATGCTGCTACTATATGGACCAAAGCAGCAGGATATGTCTCACAGAACAATAATTTATCATGCAAACGTGTATCACAGATCCTCATTGTGGAAAATGTGTAATAGGACCAACATTATGCATGTGCATGGATTTCCAAAAAGCACAAAAAGAACATTATGCATGTGAATCTGTCTTGGCTCAATGAATGGTGGACCAACCCTTCTGATAAAAAACAATCTGGATGATCTTCCTTCATTTTTCAGGGAAGCTTCATCTTTATCATCAAGGCATGAGAGGATTCTTGATCTGGAAGAGCAGGTGCTGTAATCACTTTGGATCTTCAGGTCTGCGTCTCGTTTTGTATCTAACGTCTCATTGTGTTTCAATGCTGATGATCACAGGTCCAAGATCTTACGGCCTACATTGAAGCTCAGAAAACTTCCGATAACATGACCGGTGGTATACGAGGAGGGACATTGTTACCTGTACAAACAAAGCAGTCTTCCCCAACCAGTTCTAGAAAGCAGACAAAGCCAGGAAGAAGACGGAGTTAAATTTCTTACTCCTACCAGCCTTTGTTATCCCTTGTATAGTTGAGACAGAGAACTAATCTTTTCCAAAGTGCAAATCTATTGGTGTTTGCTTCTGTATGTAACCATAGCAGTTCTTATCAATGCTAGAAAGTTGCATTTTACCTTGCACATGGGGTTAGAATTTTAGATTTCCTAACTGAGCTTCATCAAACCGGTATGCCCGTTAACCGGTACAGAAGGCGCAACGGCCTGAAGAAGCTCGGTGAAATATACATGTTTTTAATAAACCAATTTATACTTTCATAAATCCAACAATTAGCAAAATAATATACAAAAAAACTCATTTAAGGACCGGCAAATCATTTTATTGGAGCACACATCAAAAGGCCAGAGGCCATCGATATCAGTCAGACAAGGGTACATGAACACAGTTAAACATGTCACACACGTCTTTTTAACATATGTAAGGTTCAATCCTGAAAGTTGAGAGAAAATAACTGGTGAAGAAAGGTCATTGATAATCCTGACGTATGCGACGCTACAGAATATATTCACCTAGAGCTACGTAAATAATAATGAACAATTAGTAAAGAATCCTTTATATAGCTACATCAAAGTTAAATGCATAAAACAGCTAAAGCTACATGCTCTCGGACAGCCAATCCAACGAACAGTTCAGTTTCCTCAAAAAGTTCCTTCTATATTCTACTGTCAGCCATTCCTTTGAAACCTTAATTTACACTGCAATTTCCTGCTTCTCCAGTCTTCTCTAAGATAGGCACCAATGAAACACCAATTTCTTCAATGTTGAATAGTTTGCTGCTACTTCCGACACAACTGCGCCAGCTGAACTACTAACCTATGCACCTAATTTCTGCATCTTCCCCCTTGAAAAATCACAATATGGCAGGTTCAAGAAGAGTGACCACATGGAAGAAACATACAGCCTTGGGTTTATCTACTGAAAGCCTGCACAAGTTGTCACCTTTGAGCTTGTTCAGAACCACCTGCAGCGGAAGCAGTACTCGGGCCAGCACCATTTTCAACTGGAGGGGAAGTGCCCCATTTTCCTTCTGATTCTAAGGGCTCAAGCACATATACTCCACCATCAGTTAGTCCTAAGGCAAACTGATTAGGCTCTGATGGATGTGCAGCAATGACCAGAGGATAGACCCTTAAACTGTGGAAAAGTAAGGGTCAGGTGAACCAAGAGGACAATTTTTGTTTAATAATATAAGGTAAAAGAACAGGAAGAAAAAGGAGAGGGAAAGCAACTCACCTAGGATTGGGAGGTAGGTATGCATTAGGATTTATTCTGCATCTCAATCTAAGAGTTGAAGCAGTAAGAACGCCTAAACTTCCATCTTCAAAGCTAACATAGATCGACTGGCTATTGCAGGAATATGTAGCATGTGTGATTGGACCACTTGCTTCCCGAGGGAACCACTGTTTAAGAAATTGTAAGTTCAAGGTACAAAGTCAGGCCTCTCTGAAACAAAGCTAAATCTCAGAAGAAAGAGAAGAAACACAAAATCATTAGCTCTTGCAAGTTATATGCAAAAACACAACGTTCAATGATAAGAACCTAAAGAATGATATAAAGTCCAACCAATGCACAGAGATAATAAAATTAATGTAAGGAACTGCTTCGCTAAATTTTGGAAAAGAAATGCCATTGCATACCTGCTTCAGGCATTCTAGTTTTGGTGCTTCGTATATTGCTATCTGTGTTTCATGAACAGCCAGCAAGTGTATCTGATCAGAGTGAAATTGAACACGGGTATCAGCAAGAGCAGATGCAGATTGCCCAGCTGGAATTTGCAAGAACTTGGTAGCTTGTTTCTCCCATACATCTGTGCTCCAAACGCACAACTGTGTAGTTGGAAAAAGAAAAGAAGAATCCATTAATTAAGATGACTTTCTTAGAGCCAAATCATCAAGATATCAAAACCATCATTTTTGGAGATTATTTTGTTCAAAAAGAGAATCTAGTCTAAAATCAAATCAGCAACGATCTCAAGAACAAATTAAAAAAACATTCAGCAGCTAATATTAGAAGAGAAGAAGAGAAAATACAGTGACATGTTATTGACCAAGTTTTAGCCCTTCTATCTATAATACTAGGGCAATTTAAGTTGATAATTATACTCCAAAATAATACCCTCTAATACAGGGTACTTCCTATATAAGATCCACCACATAATAATATTAAATGTCTAACATTAATAAGAGAAAAATGTAAAATATGGAGTTCATCCTTTTGAAACCTAAGAAATTCCTGGAAATTTCTGTACCTATTTACTCCATAATTTTTAGTTTGGATGACACTTTGGCATACACTACTCACCTGTGAGTCAGCTCCCGAAGACACAAGCACGTTCAGTGTGTGAGAGAAGGCAAGGCCAGTGATTCTCTTCTGGTGACCCTTCAACTTTGTTTTAACCTGGGATTTGGAGCACGGAAAACATTAATGCTCTAACTTTCCACTCCAAAAGGAAGTTCAATATTTAGTTGATCCGAGTAATACCTCGTCAACGCGAACATTATAGATTTGGATGGAGGAATCCTCCATGCCGATAGCAATGATGTTATTGTCTTGAGGATGAAATGCAAGAAAAGTTGCTGCTGGTGGTGGAGGCATAAATGTTGTCATAGTCTACAATTGAGAAAGCATAGAAACATATTATATGACAAAAGAAAGGGCAGGACAACAAAGGTGTATATGGTAAGAGAACATTGAGATTGAAAAAACAACCAAAACTATTCATAAGCTTGTGATTTCCCTAAGATTAACATTTTTCCCGTCAACACATTTATCAATGATGACATAAGACAGATACGTCTTATTTTGGAGGCCATCACAATAATATGCATCTTCCAGAAAGAGGATTAGATGTTACCCCTTGAATGGTAGCTATTTTACTAAAAGACTATCACAACGCGTAAGCTTCATATACAATTTGAATGTAAAATTCTTGAGACCTCTTTAGTAGATTGAAAACAAAAGGAAACAAAGGCAAATTTTCAAAGGAGAGACCGGAAAAAAAACAACTTACCTTAAATGTCATCATATTGAAAAGGGAAATTTTCCCCCCTGAAGCTGACATTACATATGAATCATTCTTTGAGAGTGCAAAGCATGGAACAGCATCTTCAGGGTTATTGTCACTTATATCATTAGTCATCAGTATTCCACTAGAAGGCTGCCATAATTGTGGTACTACAGAAGCAGTGGCCTACAAGAAGTAAAAGCTTTTTGATAATCAAGAGAATTTTAAAATTCAAGCACTAAGAGAAAACTTTTAAGGACATTGACTGGAAAATTTAATAGAAGAAGAGTACCTTTGTAGGTCTATCAGTTCTCTGCCACTTCCAGAGCTTGTGTACTGCATTTGATGCTAATGCCAAAATAGCAAGTCCTGAGTTTGTATAAATAAGTCGAGGAACCTGAAAAATAATTGTCATCATTGCATGCTAGATAATCTTGGATGGAAGGAGAAAAAGATCACACATAACCAACAATAGTATAGAAACAAAACCATGCCATTAGCAGTATTCATGATTTTTATCATTTCCCTAACACCCATATATTATTGCATGCAACAGTAATGCAATGCTTGACATATCTAACAAGGTTGCCAACAGAAAGTACCCTCATGGCTGTCAAATTATCTGGAAGCCTCAAAGAGCGGCACTGTGACGGTTCATTAATTTCTGTCAACTTCCAGATCCTGGACTTCTCTACAGATTCATCTGTAATTCTAGGTTTCACATCCACCAAACTCCGACTATCAGTATTCTGCAGAAATTCAAAATAGACGTTACAACCTCAAACAATTGGAAAGATGGGAAGGTTTGCCCATTTAAACATGTAAATGGCGCCTCCAACAGCTGCTCGAAAATTTTATGCATGCCAAGTTAAGAACTATGAAGTTGATTCCCGTGTCAAAGAATCAACACTTACCATTCCAACCATGGGAGACACAGAAGCAGCTCGATCCCCCATGATGGTTCCAGCAGCTGCATTCACAGGTGCAAAATTGCCTATTGGAGGGGCCTGCATTCACCCAGGAATTAAGAATAGGTTTGGAGTAAGAGAGTAAGTATGGAACTGGTGAGGGGGGAAAAAAAAGAACTTATATATAAAGAATTCAGTGATATGCACAGCAAATAAAGAGCCCGTGTATACAAAAACTAATACCTTCACAACAGCTGCGGAAGCAGCTCTAGAAGCATCAGAGGTACGATTCTCCACTGTTCTTAGCAGCCTTATCCCATCTGAATTTGCTAGAACTTTGACACTATTGTCGCTAGTTGAGACAGCTAACAGTATCCCTTCCTTGTTGAACCTAATACAAGGAGAAGCCTGCAAACTCACAAGGAGCAAATTATTACTTGGGGAGGAAGTCTATCAGATGAATGGAATAAGGCCCAACAAAAATTACCGGCAATCCACCCTCTGCTTCAATGCTTGTTAATAGGCTGGTGTTGTCCATGTCCCACAATTTAACTGTGAACTCGTCACCAACAGCCAAGAACCTATTCTTGGTGGTATCAAATTGGACGACCCCAGCAGATCTCTTCCCAAGACCATTATAGGTACGTTTCACAGCTCCCTCACTTTCATTCCATTCAACCAAGAATGACTCCCCTTCTTTGTTAGTGCCACAAGAAAATAACCTTCAAGTCAAAAGAAAACAGGATAGAACATATCAACATCCATATCACTAGACAATGAAAAAAAAATAAAACATAGTTATGCATGAATCATCCATGGACCTTGTTCCATCAGCACTGTATGCCATTGTGGTAGATGAATGGCCAGGAGCATCATAGTCAACTCTTGAACCCATGTTGTCATATAGCCACGCCTTTATCTTTCCATCAGTAGCTGTTGAAAAAATAAACTGGGAACAGGAAAGGGGACCCAGAATAAAGAGATGACAGGGAAGGAGAGAGACGTAAGGAACTCTTACAAGTAATTAAGATATCAGAAATAATAGACACCAAACATCAACAACCAATACCACAATTATTAACAAAAATAGAAGAGTAAAATCCATAACCAAGAGACACAAGAAAATAGTACATCTTTCTAGCTATTGTAAAGGAATTAAACATAACAATCGGGATGCATATAGCTGTTAAGAAACCAAGTTCTACTAAAATTCATGATAAGTAAATATTTCGATAAGGAGTACGAGAATGGCAGCAATTGAGTGTGAAAGAAATTCATTCAGGAAACAGACTTAACAAAATGACTATATCCATTGCACTATAAGAAATGCATCAACTAAAGACTCGCACAAAAAAGTAATTCTAACATATTCTGATACTAAATGGTATTGTAAAGGAAAAACAAACCCAATCTACGTGTGGCCATTAACTGAAGTAATCATAACATGACTAACTTTAACTCAATTTTAAAACAGATTGCCTACTTCCTTTTCTTCATGACAAAACTATCTACACAACCAGGAGAAAAAGGGTAGAGAACTACAACAAATTACCTGTATCTGCTCCTTGTGATGTGGACACACAGAATAAACGGAGGCTTCATGCCCCTCAAAAGTAAACTGCTTGGCACCAGTAGCTGCATCCCACACCTGAACAATTTTGAACTGTTAGAAGCACCGTATCACTCAAGAAAAAACAAATCAGCAATAACAAAATCAACCTTAATGAGCCTGTCCTCCCCACAAGTGATGACACATAGTTGTAGTTGTTTTGGATAAGAGAATGCAAGATCATTAACACTCCCAACATGGGCCTCAATCTGACAGACCAAGTAAATATCAGAGAAAACTTCAGTCTCAAGCACAAACACAAACTATAAGAAGATTCAACAAAACCATAGCACTTAAGACAGATTAGATCAACGGTCAAAGTTTGCACAAACCTCGAGGTGGTTTCTTATATCGTCCCCACCATGATAGGAATATATGTGGACGATATGTTTAGAATATGCAACACCTGAAACAGAAACAGACAATATATCAAGTAACAAGGTCAAATTACTATTTTGAAAGCTCTCTGTTGAGTGCAAAAGTAGAATCGAGATTATGATAGACATACCAAAAAGGTTTCCATCAGGACTCCACATTACACGATTCACTGAGGCCGTATAATCATTGGCTAGAGATGCCTATAGATAGGGGGGGAAAAAAAAGTAAAATAAGCACAGTCGAATGATATTGGAACTCCAACCAAACCAAATTAATCATGAATTTCCATTACAGTTGTTACGGATTTATAATCCACGAACCTGCAAAGCCATTGACCAGCTACCGAGCTCCCGAACCTTGAAATTCTTAGAACCAATCCTCTCCCTACTACCCAACTCCCATACCATAACATCACCCATGTTTGTTCCAACTGCAAAAGACACCAACAATCCAAAAACTTATTTCTCACAAAATACAAACAAATATGCAGGGTCGGCAAATGTGTACATGAATCTTGTCGATGATGCCACACCGGCTTACCTAGAAGAAGAATTTGTTGTGTCGGATGGAAATCCATACTCTTGACAGCCGAACCTTGATTTAAAGTCATAACCAGATTCTTTGGCAAGTCATCAGAAGAATAAGAACTCTGTCCATGGCTCTGACTTGTGTATGCAACAGGCAGAATATTTACTGGCAGAGTATTGACCTGATACAAAGCACCAAGGAAATTAAGAGGAAAGCATCTGCTAAGGTGAAGTTGAATAAATCCCAGGCTATAAAATGAAAAACATCAAGATTCAATTAGATGGAGAAAGAATGCAAGTACAGTAAGCAGGTCCTAGCGATCTGATTGGAATGAATGCAAAAATAATATAAGCAAACTTTCTTGTACTTACGCAAGCCTAATAACCCACAACTCAACTCAAATGCCCCCTCCTAGGCGGTAAAACCCAAGAGGATGGTCCTTTTTCCACCGACATACAGGTCAAAAGCAGGCACTTCTGCTACCAAGTTTGTTTTAGTCTACAAGCTGAAATATTGCAATCTACATTCTCCGAAAAATAAGCTAAAGAAAGTACCAAACATAAAAACTTTGAAATCCGGCTGTGAAGCCAAAAACAGAGAGAAGTCCAACTTAATTGTCCACTATAATAATTAGAACTGCAAGCCATCCAGCGTCCCAAAATGGAAAAAGATTCACACCACGTTCATTAGACCCAAAAGAGAATTAAAAAAAAAAGAAAAAGCAAATTATAGAAATCAAATCATTTTAGACCTCATCTGACAGGCCAAAAGGCCTTGGTCTCTTCAACACATGTTCTGAGTCTGCTGTTTGATAGTCCATAGCAGGATTATTCGTAGGAGGAGTCCTAGGGCGCTTTAAAATTGCTGTTATAATAGGAATACAGAAATCAAAAACATCAGCAAACAATTCAGAAATTCATATGATACAGGGCATTTAAATCAATCATGCCAGAAGTCTTGGCAAGTTACAAGGCATTAAAGCACTAGAATTTGTTCTGGCACACTAGCATCTCATTATCATATTCCATTTTGAACAAGCACTGACATCTTTCCACCAGCAAGTTTAGGGTTTAGTCTACGTGTTGTATTCTTCATCAATCTAATTCTTCCTTAGACAAAGATAAGCAACACAAGCATTTTCTCCCTCATCTCTGCATAAGTGAGTGGAATTGGGCCCTAAGAAATCTTTCTAGAATTCATATAATGTGTGGGAGAAAATTCCATAACTTGACAATCTTAATAATATCTAGTTTCATTAGAGTCCTTGAAATTGATAAAAAAAGAACTGATGCAGAAGGACTTGAGTATGTCTACCTGCATTGTTAGGTGCAGTCAAGCCCATCGCCCCAACAGATGCTGAAGGATGAGGGACAGGAGATGGGTTTGCCATCCATCCAGCAAGTGACGTAGGAAGAGCAGCAGGTGTGGGTTGAAAAGGCTGTAAACAGATACCATAAGGAATGAAAAAGTTTAACATAATGCCGGAATTACCTTTTAATACAAAGTATTCCTCTCTGAATCACTTACACCATGTGCACTCAGTGGTGGAAAACCCCCTGCCTTGGGCACGGCACCCATTAAGGGATTAGTTACAGGAGAAGGGGCCCGGGCTCCATTTGGCTGTCCACAGCTGTGGTCCACAAATAGAGTCTTTATATCTGGATTAGGTCTTGGGTTCTTACAAAGTTGGTGTTGCCAATTTAAGCTGCATTTCAGTGTGATTAATATTAAAAAATGAATTAAAGTATCAAATTTAGGATCATAAAAAGGCAAGAAAGATTGAGAATTTCATAAGGACCTTTGATTAATTAGCGTTCGCAATCGTGAATTTTTTAGCGTTGGGAACAGAAGCTTATCACGGAAAAGAGGATTAGCCTCTATCAACTTTTTCAGTTCACCAAGCATTATACCCCTAGCAGACTTAGTATCTCCATACTTCGAAAGCTGTTCATTTTCTCTGCAGATCAATTTATAAGCATGAATGCTGCACTCAAGCATAAAAAGACCATACACATAATTTAAATTTTGGGAACTTAACTAGAATATAAAATATAAATTTTATGAAAAAATGACAGACCTGAAGTTTTCCAGTGTCAAGAGTTGCGTGATTTCTTTAAAAAGCTCTTCATTAAATGCTGCAAATACTTTCAAGTCTTTCACTAATATATCCACAGCTTTAGCACGGTCTCGCCTGGAGTTCATTTTTTTAATTCCAAGATTGATTTAATCCAGTGTGTCAAGAATTGATCAATCATATATATATATATATATATATATATGTATATTAACGAATAATCAATTTTTTTCTTTACAAAATGCGGTAAAGGAAATGAATTTTAAAAAGGATGGTAAAAGGAACACACTTGTCCAAAGCTTCAAGATACTTCTGTTTCCGAATCTCAAAGAAAATCTTCATGGAGTATCTATTGTCGTCAACCTTTGTAAAACCTGACAAATACTTCTCCACCTCATCCCACTCCCCATTTGTCACCATATCCTCAAAGTACCGCATGTTAAAGAAAAACCCTGACTCTTGCTCCAATCTCCATACCACAATTAAACACAAAATAAATAAATAAATAAGGAACAACATCATGCTACAAATCAAAAATAAAAATAATACAGCAATAAATGACAGGCAATAGTTAAATAAGCATACTTGTGAACAGTCTCTTTGAATTTCTCTTCATCGAGAAATTGAAGTATCAAGAACACAAGCTCTCTGCTAAGCGAAGACATGTTCCAATTCTATTATATGTAAACACCTGCCAAAAATCAAACAAAAATTAGAAAAATTCAACAAAATTCAAACTCAGAGATCTAAGCCTTCACAGATCAAACTTACAAATTCCCTTCCAAACAAAGCACACACAAACAAACATAAATCAAACACATCACTGGAACAAAAAGTCCCAGAAGATTCTCGAATTACAAACCAAAAAAAAAAACACGGAAAATTAAACAGTTAAAAAATCATCAACAATAGAGACGTAAATGAAAGAGCACCAGATGCACAGATCGGATAATTCTCGAAAGAAGCGAAACGAACGAGGTCGTCTCCAGTTACTTTCGTCTTCGACTTTCTCTCTCTAACTCGTTTGCGTCTCTCTCTCTAAGCTCCTTCTGGTAAGTATTTATAGGAGAAGAGGAAGAGGAAAGCATTAGGGATTTGCGAGTGAGAGACAGAGAGAGAGAATTAAATACCCGTGAGCGAGACGAGACGAGATGAATTAGAATGATAAGCTGTGTAGTAATAAGTACGTTGACGTATATGACTGATCTGATATGACGATTCCTAAGTGTGATAAGTTAGTGTGCTTATTGTCGTTATTAGTACGCTGGGATATGGATTTATTTCCGGCTGGATTTGCGGAATTTCCATGTATAATTACTCTGTTTATTTTCGTTAAAAAAAATAACTTTGCTTTATTAAAACACAAAAAAATCAGTTGTTATAAATAAAATTTGAAGTTTAATAATTCTTTTATATAATTGTTTTAATTTCAGCATATTTATTTTTAACCATTATTATATCTTATGAGTAATCTTTTATGTTTTATTTTTGTTAATTACAATCTAAACTAAGTATAATTATTGTGGAGTAATTTTACTAAAGTTATAAATTTGCTTGTGGGCTTTGTGGTGTGTGGAACCCTTTGAGAATATTGTAGTATGGAAGACATTTATCCTTATTATCTTCAACACTTTTTTCCATGCAAGGTATTGAGTCTAAGTTCAAATAATAACCTAAGAATTGTTTATTTTAAGTAATCTCAAACAGTTAAGAAAATATGTAAACTGCTCTTTCCAACCACTTAAAACTCTCCCTTGAAAGATAAGTTTCAATAATGGAATAAATCAAATTTAATAATTTACAACTTAATTTAGACTTTAAAGGGTCAATTGCAAATAAAAAAATTAATTTAAAAGTAATATTTACAAAATTAAAAAAGGAAAAATGAATGAATTTTTCTTTATAATTCGATTTATATGTTTTATATTTTAATATCCTAAAAACTAATTTATTTTATTAAATATATACATATTTTGTTATTTTCTAATGAAATTAATACATGATGTATTTTAAATTATATTGGCACGTATTTCATTATGTTTTTTAATGAAATTTTATTATAAAATATACATTTATTTAACATAATATTAAAATATATAAGATTTTTAGGGAAACAAACAAACAAACCAAGTGTCATTAATGGCCAAGAGATAAAGCCTAATTCTTTTAAATTTTTTTCTTGTATTTTTAGATGGAGACAATATGAGAACCACACAAATACTAAGTCGGCATTCAAAACACGTGTCCTCCTACGACTATGTGACTTCTTTTACTTTTCTAGACTATTAAGTGGTGAAGACGACACTAAGGTTTGTTTGACAACGTCTCTGTTTTGAGATTTAGTTTTTAAAAATTTTAAATATAAAAATTAATTAAAAATATCATAAAAATTAAAAAATATTTTAATATAATATAAAAATTAAAATAAACAACACAAAAATTTATAAAAATATACAAAACTTAATATAAAAATAAAATAACTACAATTAAAAATCATTATCAAAAACTGACCCTAAGCAAAGCATATTAAAGCAAAGCATATTAATATGTGAGAATATACGATTAATCCATTATCTTATAAAAATAAATATTTACTTGCAAGTTACAAGGAGAGGAGTATTTCAGTAATCATAATAATTACTGAAAATAGAATAATAGTAATCTAATAATAGTTCAACTACTTCTTAATGATGATCAGTATCTACAAGGCAAAAGCCTTCAAATGGGGGCGAGGAGGTGGGAAGTGGGAATGAGTTGAGATGACTAGATTAGGTAATCATGACGTCAAAATTTTAACATGTTTTTAAATAAAAATAGTAATTACACATTTTTTTTGTTTTTGAGAATGATGCTTCCTTTGTTTTTTAATGACTAATTATGAAACAAAAAAGTAATATTTACTATTTAGACATGTTCGAATATTTCAATTGAATTGACTACTTTAAAAAAGTCTTTATTATTTAAGGTAATAAATTTAAAATTTTTTAAAGATTCTTTTAAATATTTCTATTAATTGATATGGTAAATTTATGTTAAATTTTGTTATCATTTATCAGTATAAAATTTATCATTCAAGTTAAAATTATTAATTTATCAAATAAGTTTTAGTAATATATAATATATAAAGATTACAATTAACAAAAGTTAATGTGAAAATTTTTGTGATTAATAATAAATTATTAAAATAAAAAATCAAATAATTTAAGTTATTACAAAAAGTTGAAGATATGTTTTCATCTTATTTATAAAAAAATTAGAAATAATCTTAACATTAGATAGCATTCAAATAAGATTTTTTTAAAAATACTCAAATCAAGCTTTACAACTGGTTCAAGCTTGTTACTTTTTTTTAAGTTTATCATAATTTAAAAAAAAACTAGTTTCTGTCAATTTAAAATTTAAATTAAACATTTTTAAATATCATGATTTTATTTAAATATTATTAAATACTGTTAAATAAGCTTAACTTACTTATAAAAGTACACTCAAAAGTGTAAGGTTTATCACATCTTATAAATAATTTTAATCCACACATCACAATTAATGAAAGATTCTCAATACACTCCCTCAGCCTAAATTCAAGTTGCAAAGACTAAGTCTATCAAGTCTAATTCTGCCGGAACTAACTCAAGAAGGTGTGTTAGTCTATAATAAAATTCTAATATCATATTAAATGAACCTAACTTACTTTAAAAAAATAATTTTAATCCATACAGTACAATTAATGTGAAATTTTCAACAAATACTAAAATCTTTCTTAAATTTTTAATACAAACAAACATTAAAAGTCAAAAACAAACCTTCAACCTTGTGTAAAAGGATAAAGAAAGGGGCAATAATTGACATTCCTGTAAAATATAATAAGGAATTGGCATTAATTTAAATATGGCAACAAACTTTCATTCATAGCGTAAAGTCAATCCCACCAAAAGTGAAGAAATGGATCGTCGCGAGTACAAATCAAATTGCATACTCGGGAAGGTATGATTGATCAGAGACGTCTTTTCAATGGATAAAGTAATAAGTCTCAAAAGACTTGGATAGGTGTACCATTATATCGTGATATATTGATAAAATATCGTATCGCGACATATTGAATAGAAGGGGTGAGAGAGAGGTACGAATTTCTTATGGTTTGAGAAAGCTCCACACGTAAATTACATTTTTTTCATTTAATTAATCATTTTGTCTTTGATTAATGTTTTTGTCTTAAAGTAAGAGAAAGAGGCCGTGGTCACATGCGGTCAGTCCCTTTTCTAAGTCTGTGTGACTTCACCGCCACGCCAATAGACTCTTATTGTTGTTTCTAGTGTAATTTTACATCTCTATATAATATAAAAAACAATAAAAAATTATTTAAACTTTTTATAAACTCCTCAGGAAAAAAAATCAAATCTTGACATTTTGATAAAAATATCTATTTTTTAGTTAATAATAAAAAATAATAAAATAAAACGCAATTATCTCCACTTCAAGTATATCTCATAAATTATTTTTATTAGGACACTTGTGATTATTTTTTTTTTACATATTAAATAATTTTTTAATAACACAAAAAAAACAAATTAAATTGTACATGTAATTTAAATTTTATGTTTAATAAATTTATAAATTTAAATTAAATAATAAGTTCAATCTAAACAATTAATGATCAAATCTAATATAAAACAAACACACACTTGTTTCATTAACTCAAGTTTAATAATTGGTGCTGAAAACTGTTTAAAAACTCTTCCAATTATAAATAATTACTTTCAATCACTTAATATTTTTCACTATTCTGATTTTGATTTTCTACTACTGTTTTTTAAACTGTAGAACCTAGTGCAAATTTTTATCATTGATTTTCATATTTTGTCATTAATTTTTTTATTTTTAATTAATTTCTGTATTTTTGTTATTAATTTTTGTATTAAAAAAATAAAATAGAAAACTAAAACAACAAACAAACAAAAACAAGTAGATCTTACAGCACGTTTGGTATCACTTTTCGTTTTTGTTTTTTATTTTATTTTTGTGTATGTGTATTTGTTTATGTGATATTATTATGAATTTTTGTGTTATTTTTTAGATTTTTGTGTTGTATTAATATGTTATCTTTTTTAATTTCTATACTATTTTTATTATTTTCTGTATTTTTAAAAATAAGAAACAAAAAT
>JAOXYD010000007.1:16631894-16649041 GCA_028565735.1 Pinacopodium congolense
ACTCTATAAATAAATATATATATATATATAGACGGTGGGATATACTCTAAATATGTTTAGTCAAATGTAAGATTAGTTCATTTTTTATGCTTATTTTATTTAACAAAAAGGGAATTATTTGTTTGAGAAAACCATAACGAAGTTCTTTAGGAAATGTTTAGTTAGATTGTGGATTGTAGTTTTTTATTGTGGTTGTTGCATTTTTGTATTAGTTGTTGTGTTTTCTTTTTCAATTTTTGCTCGGTATTAGTATGTTTTCTTTTTCGATTTTGATGTTTATAAAAACAAGAAACTAAAATAGAAAATCAAAGTCCAACTAAATAAGGCCTTATATCTGTTGAGTGATATAAAAAGAAAATTATTTGTTTAAGAAAATCATAAGACAAAAAAGTTAAATTGAATACTTTGCTTCTAAATTTAGTTCAGATCCTAAAGTGTTCAAATTGAACACTAATATTTTAAAAATATTTAAATTAAATCATAATTTTTTAAAATATCTAAAATAAACTCTAATGTTCTAAAATGTTTAAATTAAATAATAAATTTTAGAAATATTCAAATTAAATTTTAATAGAGATCTAAAATTCAATTTGAATGTTAACAAATTTATTTAATATATTTAATATATTTATATTTATATTTAAAAGACATTGAACTGTTAAAATCCAACTTCAATTTAAATACAAACTTTATAGTTGGAATTGAATTTAGTGCCAAAACCATAATGAAGTTCCTTATTCTTTGAGTATGATATATCATAGCTAATTTATATAAAAATAAAAAAGAAAATAGAAGTTGAAAGTGCAAAAGAAGTGAGGTATAGATCAATCAATCAATTAGTAGAACAAAATTCGATAAGAGGAAACAATCGTAGCCGTACAGCTACAGACCATCAGATTCAGTGGTCGCTCGTGCAACTCGACTTGTCACAAATCACTCATACAAAACATAAATATTACTGCTGAATTTGGACGGTTAGCTTTTCAGTAGGACCCACCAAGTTGTTATCATTTACCATGATAACAGATCCATCCAATCATTCTCCATTCCCCACTCTTTTACTTTTACACGTTTAACATTCACATTAAGAGATTTTTTTAAAAAATTATGATTGATTTAAAGACAATAAATTTTTTAGTTAATAATAAGACGGATATATAAAAGTAACTTAAATAATTAAAAAATTGTGGATACTTAGACCTGCAATATATAATTTCTCTATAATATGACAATAATTTAAATGTTATTATAAAATAGTGTAACAAGTAATTTCATTATAGATATTTATGATATTAAAATTTATTTTTAAAAATAAAAACAATAATGTTTTGTTTACTTATTTTAAAAATAAAAATAAAAATTTTTCTTACTTATATAAGATGAATGGTTGTTAAGATCCCTAACAATTTTTAGATTTCTTCAAATTATGAGAGACATTATATAATAGAAATATAATAAGAGTAGAAACTTGTTTCAAAACATGATTGAAGAAAATTTAAGGAGATAATTAAAGAAAATTTTAAAAAATATGTTTAAAAGATTCATTCACATAATTAGTGTACATCACTTAATATAAACTATGACTAATAAAAATATTTAATATTTTGATTTTATTTAAAAATAAAAACATGTTTTAAGACGTGATTACAAAAAATTTAAGGAGATAATTAAAGAAATTTAAGTAAAGACGTAATTGTCTGATTTTAAAATATATTGAAAAGATTGGATCACATAATTACTGTATATCATTTAATATAAACTATGACGAATAAAAAAATAAAATTTTGGTTTTTATTTAAAATTTAAAGTGTAGCTTTTTTCGAATTAAAAATAAAAAATAAAAAAGGAGAAGGGGTCATGCCGAAATTCCGCCGGTTGGTGGGGCCAAGCCAAACCGTACGACGTCGTTAGAAAGCTACATTTACGTTCTCATAACGACATACTTGGACAGCGATAGCGACACATACCTTCCCATTATAAATCCTTTACTTTTTTATTTTTATTTTATATTTTATTACAGCTGACAGTGACACTGAATTTATATGAAAGTAAATTCTTTAATATTTAAACTAAATTAAGAAAATGGAAAGGTTAATATTTAAAGTTGCTTGATGACGTGACATCGAAAAGTATTTTGGCTTCTATCGGCTACACTATAGTACATTTTTCCATCCAATCACAAGGTTTGAATGACCATTTATGGCCCGCAATCCAAAGCCACCATTGAAGGCCGACGCCGCCGCCGCCGTCACCGCTACACCACCACCACGGCCTCCTCCTCCTCCACCTTTTAACATATTCACATACATCGTGTGAATGAAATACCTTGTGTTATCCTCATCCCATATTCCATTGTTTAATTGTTCAAACTTAAAACTATATAATTAAGCAATGTTATTTAATATAAAGGATATTGGATATAACAATAAGAGATTCGATTAATTATATTCAAAGTTTATTACCAAAGTACCTTGCATGAATATTTAATTCTAAGATGCTATTCTCATATTAACTATTTAATTATGTTTATCTAATAAGTTTTTATGTGCAAATTTAGTAATCCAATTATCCAAGTATGGGATATATATGTTATTTGTTTAAAACTATGGTATTTTTTTAATTTCCACATTTGGGAACACATAATTTAAAAAACAAAATATATTAATATGTTAACCCTATAAAAAGAATAAAAATGGGCATTCTAGGAAGTTAATGTGAGACATCATAAATGTAACAACAATACTAACCAATACATATTGTTGGTATTGGACTTTATAGGAACATCTTATCATCAAACTCAATTATAATATCTCCAACATGAGGCAATCACAATATCATGATTGATGATCATTCATTGATCCTGTTGGTTAGTTTACAATAAAGTAAAAAAAAAAAAACATAAAGATTGGGGGACCATAAACAACCCATACCTTTAGTTACCATTAAAATGTAAAAAAAAAAGAGAAAAATATCTTGATCACATGTTGGCATGTGAAAGGGATGGGATATGATGTTGTGAATTTCTTCATTTCTCATTAAATTAGGTTTTGAGATATATTTGATGTAGGACTCCTTTGTTTTAAGTGGGTCATGGAAGAAAATTTTATATTTTGGTGATAATATTTTTATTTAAATAATATTGTAAAAACAAAATTTTAAAATACACAATAAATTAAAACAATAATATGAACACATTAGAATGTTTTAATGACCATTAATAATTATAAAGCTTAAAGCTATAGATTACAAGTCTTATTTTTATATGTACTCATTTTAATTTTATGTCCGGATAATTTTATTTGTAAATCTTGAACATTAGTAACAAAAATATAAAATTTATTTAAATAATATTGTAAAAATAAAATGTTATATTTTAAAATTTTAACTTTTTTGAATGTTTTGTTTGTATACGGTACCCCACTGCGCACTCACAAGTAGGGCTTTGGTGAGTAAAATACGTTCCTGTGAGTGAAGGTGAACCCTACTACTAACCCCTCCTCTCCTTCTCTCTCACTGAATCTGCTGCTACTAACATGATATATGGTAAGAGTGGTCCATGAAATTGTATGGCCATCCCCCTTTTCTCTCCTTCTTCATCTCTCTCTCTCTTTCTCTATATTTTCAGTTCAGCCATTAAAAAGCTTACAAGAAGATGTGAGATCTAAAGAGAATTACGGGTGTCGCTTCTCTCAAAGTCCCGGTCATGCTATTCCACAGCTTTCTTGAACTTTCTTGTACTTGGTTCACATCTATCTGTAATTCCTCGTAACTGCAACCGCCGTACATGGAAGCTCAAGAAAGCTGTGGGAGAACATGGCAGTTCAGGATTTATATCTCGGGTCTGGACTCTGATCATCTGTTTGTGCATTATGGTAAAGCTCTAAACTTTCTCAGTTCCCTGCATTCTTTGATTTACTTTATCAGTTTATAATCTGAAAAGTTTGCAGTTTCTATGAGACATAATGTTTTTTTATGCTGAAGTATGATCTGGGTTTTTCATTCTCTTCTCCTTGAGAAAAGATTTCAACTTTCTATTGAGGGATGAGAATTTCCCAATTCCGTTTTTTCATACCATAACACAGATGTGGTAGCTGATGAGTTCACTAGAAACTACTGTAATTCAGTCAATCGACAATTGTGAAAAGAGATTTGCTTTGAAGGGAAGATTCCTTCTCTTTTCCTTTTATTGCGAATGATGACAAGTTCTTCCTGTTGGCCCTTTTGGTTTTGCCCCTAACACGACAATCCTACATTTCAGTGAAAAAGGTTAAACTTTGTCACTTTGTGACATCATCTTTAACCACTCTGTCCCAAATCTGACATCAGTTTTTATAATTTTACCCCCATCTTTCTCTGTCTCCTCTCCATTTTTCTGGTGGGATCTCCACAGCGGTAGTTGAAGATATATGCAAAATATATTGATTAGCTCCCATAATTGGTGTTGCCACGACGTTTTCTTAGCTGTCTAGCTGATGAAGGCAGCTGCGGCTGTAGCTACCCTACCTTTGTAGCCATTTCCTCTTTCGACTGTAAACAAAATTCAACCTTTCCTTAATCTAATTCAAAGCCATGCTTCTGCAAAACTGTTGGCTAGTTTAAATTGATACCTGTCTTCAATTTTGTATTTCTTCTACTCCAAGTTGCATAGAATTTTGAAGCTTTTTTTTTTTTTTTTGCTCACCAAATCCATCTGCAATACTGACCCGACAATACTGCAACATGAACATGTATAGGATGCTTTGTCCTTCTCAAGCCAATGGGAAGAGATATAATTACTCCTACATACTGTTCTCAAAACTGTTTCAGGAATCAGGATACACTGCACTATTTTTTTCGATGTCTGTATGCAATTTAATACTCAATCGAGATAATGCCAATTTTGTTTCTATTCTACTATGATCCTTGGCATGTTCTCATTGGAGGGTGTATCCAATTGAGGACAACCAACTGGCTAATATCACTTTGGAAGATAATTGCCAAAGAAATTAAAAGGGTAGGTACCTCATAGGTACTCCCTTGTAGCCTTTTCAATTATTTTTATCCTTGGCCTTTTCAATAATTGGGTTACGATTTGAACAAAATTCTTCAAAATTTCGTCACTTGTTACAATTATGACTTCCGGTAGGTTAATTAATCATAAATGAAGGTTGAAAAGACTACCATTAGTGTAGACTAATGAAGCTTTGTTAAAGGAATCTTTACCTAATGCATGATATGAAGTGAAAGCCTATGTCCTTTATTGTTTAGCTAAGGATATGCTGCAATGCTTAAGTATAGGACCACCAAAACAAGTTTGTAGTAGGCCAGAGAAAGAGGGATGGCAATTGGCAGGTCTGTACATAGCAGTAAAGTAGACAAGCTAGAATAATTACTAATATGAGGAGAATATGGCTCTTATGAGGAACAACCTAATCCATTGGCATCCAATGATAAGTTTTGAACTTGATTTTCTGTTCTTAATTCATTGTTTTAACCTTTTAGCAACTTGTGAATTCTAGTTATAAGATATCTAATAAAATTGTTGCTGGAATTAGATCTCATTCAAAGAGAAAGATATAAATAATTGGTAATTGTTTGATTGTCTTTTTACAAGAAATGGGCGAAACATAATCAATTTAAATTCGGGATAATTATTCGAAATCTTAGTAAGTTTGAAGCAAAAGTCCTTATAAGAGAATAGAATTCTGATTGCTGAGTAAACCTTTTTTCCATTAGTTTGTATGAATTGAAATTTCCTCGGGATATCAATAAATGGAACCATTTTTCCTCCTTTTCATTATATCATTCTAAGTTGCTTTGAAAAGTTTTCAAACAAATAATATCTATACATGTATAAATGTCTATAATTCTATCCAAATTCAAGTTAGTACGTAGTTAATCAATTACATGATATAATTAATTTGCAATGATAGAAGTGATCAAGTCCTGAAAGGAAACGTTGAGTGTGTACTAGGATACCAAAATCGTACTTAGCATAATTTAATTGAATGAAACGGTAATGAAGATTTAGGTCCATTGGTGGTTGAGGCAACAAAATATCATGTTTGAATTTAATAAAGAAGCATATTTCAAGAAACCTTTCGATTTCGATTGGTCGTTGAAGTTGATGATGATGATGATGAACAAGCTAGTCCCCACAAAGACGAGTCCTTTTCAACAAAAAGGCACTGAGCCACAGAATTGAAATCCATGTGGCTGAATGATTTCTAAGCACTCAGTCTGTTTTGTGAGATAAGCACAAGATGGTATTGGCTAAGTTTTCTTCGAATACATCCCACAGAACCTGGAACTGAAATGGGATTAAATGTTGCTATTGGATCCATCAGTAAGTGTAACCCCAAGACTCCTGACAAATGAACTCTTTTGCTTTCAGAAAACAGATTCAGATCATCAAGTGTATGTTTTATATAATCTTTTAGGCCTTCAGTCTCCTTATAATGAATCTTAATCTGCAATTTGGTATTGAAAATTTTAGAACTATTTAGTATTATTCTATTTTTTATTGCAATTTTGAGTTTACATTTCTTGTTTTTAGTTTTTATTTAAAAAATATAAACTCGTTTGGTTAAAATTTGTAATAAAAAATAAAAAATAAATTTTTTTTAGTTGAATCAAAATTATTAAATCAAAATACTCTTATGTATTTAAAAAATAAATATTAGTTAATAGATTATATTAATTATTTAATATAGAAAATATTGTTTTGAGAATTTATTTTTAAAATTTAGAAAAATACGGTTTTTTAGTTTATTTATTTCTGTTTTGGATTTTTTGATTTTGAAAAAAAAAATATAACATATAAATTTTTCTCTTTGATTTCTATCTTAAAAAAAAGAAGAAGAAATAGAGAATTAAAACATAAGAGTGACAACAAACGAATAAAGGAAAGGTATATATAGACAAAAGAGAGGAAACCATCAGTGAGTACTAGAGCACTAAAGGGTTTTTATTGTTAGTAGGGATACTTCCATTTGCAACCTACCAACTTGATGTTAGTACTACACAAAACAATAAAGTTCTCATTTCATAGTGTTGGTTACAAACATACACCCTGGAAACTAAAGCAATTGAAAGGGAAATGGCAGAGGAAAGCAATAACGTTTAGGGTTTCCATGTGGGTGCCAGGGAAATGGAGCAGTGAGGTCGTTTTATTGATGACATGGAACTTCGACTGCTCGACAATAAGGTACTCCATGATTTATGGTGTGAACCACAAAACCTTCCCCTTCTTTATTCCATGCAATAGCGCACGACGACTTGCACAAAATGGCAAATTTCTTGACTACCAAAGGAATTTATAGTTGTACCAGACATTACTTACGACCAATCAATTCGTGTGTAAGTATTACCAGAATTCTCGGTGTATATACCCGATTCCATTGGAGGGATTTGGCAACAATGCTCGGCTCCACTTTCTTCTCATTTTCAATTGTATTATAAGTTCAATTTTACTACAAGAACATTTGTAAATTGATCTAACTACGATCACATAAAATGATTATGTTAAATGAGCCTAATTTACTTTCAAAAATACCTTTGAGAGTAAATTAGGCTCATTTAATATGGTATCAGAATTTTAGCTAATACACCTTCTTGAGTTGGTCAATATATTCCACATATTTAAATAATCTTTACATGTTAATAAGCAATTTAAGATATATATATATATATATATAAGAACATTTGATTTATGTTATAGTGATCGTTCACGATTACCTTATCAGCTATCAATGTCTTACTATGCATAATTTGAAAGATTTCATGTCATAGGTCATTTGCAATTGCTTTCGATTGTCAAAGGCTTACTTTGAATAGAATGAGAAAAAATAAAAATTTTCTTGCATTTTGATATATAAGAAAAAAGGTGAATTGTATATGTTGTATTTGTAGATATTAGTGAGACTCAACTCTTTAATATTTGAATATTTTCATTAAAGCTTTATTTTTCTTATTTTAGTCTCAACTAGATTAGTGAACGGTGGTACAGATTTTCTTGAGTTGTTCTAAGAGAGTAAAATTACATATGATATATCTAAGATTTAAATGGTAAAACTTATGAGAATCCAATGAAGTTATTATATGACATTGCTCAAATTGTTATGTCCTGGACTTTAGTTTGATGAATCAATAATAGTAAAAAAAAAAAAAGTTACTTTCTTTCTTTACCCTTCCATGATTGTACATTCAAACATATATAATCTACCCAAGCATCATAAAATTACAGTAAATATTGAATTAGGACATCCCATCAAGTGCTGAGGACGATTTAAAAGAAAGATTGTGATTGTGGCAAATCTCATAAAGTCACATCTTTGAAAAAAAAAATCTCACAAAGTCACAACACAGTCATGTCTATTAAGTGGCAAATCAGCATCATCTTCAATTTCTTTTCGGTTTCTTGTTCTAAAGCAAGGCACGCAATAATGCTGCTGATCAAGACCTTAAAACTAATTAATAAGACAAAATTAAAGCACAGTGCACCAATAGTCAATCAATATTATGGCATTAAGATTCTTCTATTATGTCCCTTCGATCTCAACTTTATTACCCACCTTTCCTTTTTACATACACAAAGCACAAGAAAACCACAATCCTTTCCATCTACATCTTTTTTCCTACAAAAAAGGTTAGCATAAGTGTGTAAGTTTAGATGAACAGACTTGACTTTTTAAACTTTGGATTCGTGATGGATTATCAAATTTGGATTTGCACCTAATCCCATTTGTTCTATTTTAAACATGCATCATTGGTGAAAATGATGACCATGTTCATAATATGAAGAAAGGAAAAGAAAAAGTAGAAAGATTGCTTGGTGGGTTATAAAAGTATTGCTACTGAATACTTGTCATACCATATAAAGATAATTCCTGATTAGAATATATGTTACAATGAGTTGGCCACATACAGGAATGCATCATCAATGCAGGTATTTAATGGTTAGAATACATGAATATGACCTGTGCAACATCCATAAAGAAAACAAAATAATTGGACAAGTAACTGGACATGGCTTTCCTGTTGAGTGAATGTCTCAAAATTCCAGCTAAGTTTGCAGAGAAGAACAAACCCTATTCATAGTTTTTTATTTTGAATATAGTAAGAATCTCCACTTCATTTGCAAACCATATACTCATAACTTTCTGCAAATGGAACAATGGGGTTTGGTACTATGCATCAGTTTTATATGACACATGAATGGAAGAATTCAACCATCTGATTATAGAACATGTAAGCCCTAGCAGGAAAAGAGGGTATAATTTTGTATTTTAGCTCTAGTTTTAGGAAAAGAAAACCCTAGCAAGCCAAGCTTATTTATCAAAATTTACATGTATTTTTACTATTTGCATGCAATCCAAATAAATCTTCTTAAAAGCAGAGTATTAGGTTGATATGTCTCTTGGTTTCTTCAACTTTCCATTAAAGTCTCACCTAACCAATTATCGGATTAGCACTAAAAATCCGCTTTTGTAGGTGAGAAATTTAACCTAAAAAGAGAAAAGCAAGTGGTCCATAAATTCTAATTATCACCAATCCTTCTTCACAAGGACAACAGGAAAGCAACCATTTACATCAGCCAATGTTTTCTGTAAAAAAAAAAAAACCAACCTAATTCTGAGAGAGGAATCCATAGCTGGAAATACTTCTTTTCATACATACATACATTAGCTGTTACTGTGTCAACCGACAGAGTATAAATACATAAGATCGATGGGCCTATATCATATCATGTCATACATCAGGTTATGGGGCTTTTGGTCTACGTATAGCTTCAACTTTACCCTGCAAATGAAACCTACACATGGGGGCATCATATAAAAGTTAGATAATACATCTAAAATAAAGAAAAAATCCAAAACTCACTGTCCGATCAAGTAAAAGATATTCGTCAGAGACAAACTTCCAAACTGAAAGAAAATTATTTTGTTTAGAAAAGCAACTGAGCCAATGAATCTTTGTAGGACGCCTATTGGTGAAAGTACAAATGGAAGAGCAGATACGGCCTGCAACTACTGATCTGATCTGACTTTTTTTTCCCTTCTTTTTCCTGTAGACACTCCGAGAGGGTAGAGTAGATAGATAACTAGACATCGATGTAGTACTATGAAGGAGAAGATAATTGAATTCAATTATAATGAATCCAGAATGATATATAATCATTATAGATCGAATCAATTCATGGAGACAGATCCGAACAGATAATTCTCCTTCAACGAAAACCCTCTGAAAAAAAAAGGCTGCACATCGAAAGACATATCCACTGTTCTTCAGAAAACTGCCATAATCACATAATCATGCAAGTAATGATTAAACAAACAGAACGAAAACAGAAACTTTAAGGAGTAGAAAACCTCAATTCAGTGGATCAAAGACAACAAAGAACAAAGAAACAAAAACAGAAAACTGGACTCCAATTATGAGATCGAGAGCATCAGAACGTGGTTATGATATATCTTCAGTCCGATCAAGAATTTTCCTTGACTCTGTCCGTATCTTCCCACAGCTTTATTGAACCGCAACAAACATGTTGTGACATTGCAGCAACGAGAAATCCCAATTCGATGCAGTTCAAGAAAGCTGTGGAAGAATACAAAGAGGGTCATGTCCAATGAAGAAACCCCAGATGGACAAATTAAAAGATCGAAAATTTAGAAGCTCCACAGCCTATCTATGACTCGCAATCAAACCCTAAGCTAGAAGGGTCATAGAACTGAAAAGGGTAATGATAGAGAGAGTAAGAGAAGGGGGTAGTATCTCATATCTGTATGTGTTTGTAGGGCGTAGGCTTAAGTGATGAGAAAGGTTATTTATAGGGGATGATATACCGTGAAAATAAAAAGAAGAAAATGAGGGCCTTTTTATCACCAATCCCAAGAGAATATAAGGCCTTCTCCTCTTAAAATTTTTCTCTTTACGCTACAGCCAATAGAAAGCTGACTCACTCTACCTTTGATCCTATTAACCCTAGCACCAACAGCTTCAGTTCTCAAACTTTCGTAGTAAAAAAAATATCTTCCATGAATTTATGTGCGGCTCTCGTGCAAGCTGCCGGATCTAACGGTGTGGTTACCTTAGTGGGGGCACAAATTGGGTTCCACTTCAGATCTGTCCATGCATGCAATGGAAAAGTCCAACTTTTACGCGCCTTGTAGCATGTGAGTTCACGGCCATAATGTGTTTTATTCCTTCAAAAGTAATGTTTTAAAATTTTGGTGGTTTAAAGGTTTAATTAGAATTAAATTATTATAAAACTAGTATAGAATTAGCTAGGTTCTAATTCAATTTCTAAAGATTAGCTAGTTGATTTAAACCCACTGATTGGTTATTGAACGAATTAATTTACAATTTAATCAATTAATTTTAATATTTAACGATCAGTTTTACTATTTAACTAACTAGTTCACTATTAAAATAGTTAATTTTGATTTAAAACAATTTAAATATATAATTGAATCAGTCTAATAGCTAGTTTTTGGAACCAATTGATCCAATTCAATTTTTAAAGCATTCGTAAAAAATCCAATTTATCATTCTAAAGTTTTTTAAATTATTTTACTCTTTATTATTATTTAAGTATCACTTTATCCTCAAATATTTTTAAAAATACTAATTAATTCCTAATATTTTAAAATAATATAATTTTATTTATAAATACATTTTAAGATTATATATGAATTCTTAAGATAAAAACTTGAGTACGCAATAAACATGATTTTATGGGATTGGTACACTTGAATTTAGTACCTTATAAGTTAAAGGAAAATAAAATCTTAACATTAATGTTTTAATTATCTTAACACGTGATTATGTATATCTCCAAGGAAGATTCGGATACATCCACAAAATATTCCCTCTAAGTTTGTACATGATTACTTGAAATAGAAATAATCTTGAGGGATGAAAGTTAAATTCTATGTTAAGTATTTGCCGTTAACATGATCTATCTTTCAATAAATTTCCTTATTATTAGACCAAATTCTTTTCTTGGTGGCATATCATTAATTGACATTGTAAATGGATGTATAAAATATTGTCTAAATAATAGAACATAATGTATTAAATAATAGTAAATGCTACTTTTTTCTAACTTAGACCGTGAATGATGGGGTTGAATTCAAAGAAAATTGTCGATGTCAATTGTGGATTTAAATATTTCAAATCCAATTAAATCTAAATTTTCTCATTGATTTTGAATCAGACTAAATCGCTAAAAAAAGCTATTTATCTATAAAGAAATCCACAATTACGTTTCCTTTACATGTACTAAATATTATAATATAAAATATAATATTTTAGTGTAATCTAATCTACCAAGTATATAAGGCGTGAGGTAGACACTCAATAAGCAAGCGAGTGTGGAAGAAGAAAGTTGGAAATTCAAATGAAATTAGGTAGTAATTAAGCAAAAATTAAATGAGAGTATTAAATTAAATTAATTGTAAGCATGATAAGTTCACATGAAAGCATGTGGGGATTGTAGACAGTACAACCCGTTTTTCATGGGACTGAGGTCTCTTTGTCGGGTTTCCTTACCTCACTTTTTTATTTTATATATTTTTTTGCTTTTTGGATCCTTTCTAGTTGTATTTGTTATCCTTATTATTATTCTACACACTGCGCCAAAAAAAAAAAAAGAAAGAGTTATTATCCATACTATTTATTTTCCAATTTACACGTCAAAACACTTCATTATCCATATTCTTTTTGCTCAATTTACACTACAAAAGCACAAGATGAATTGTTTTGATAAATTAAAATTGATTACTTAGGTCATGTTTAGTTTGGTTTTAGTTTTTAGTTTTAATTTCCTATTTTTCTAAATATAAAAATTGATAAAGATAACATATTAATACAGTATAAAAATAAAAAAATCACAATAACTATAATAAAAAAAATCACAACTCACAATCCAACCAATATATATATATTATACAACAACTATAATTTATATATTGGTTTTAGTTTCCTAATTTTTTAAAATATAAAAATCGATAAAAAAATATACTAATACAGTACAAAAATAAAAAAACACAACAATCAGAATAAAAATCACAACTCACAGTCTCATTAAATATTAATTAAAAAAGTCCATCACACTTTGCATATATATATATATATATGCACATACATATCATAATTTTAAATATGATGATCAAGTAAATTTAAGAATTAATTTCATAAATTCAAAAATTATGAAATGTAAGGAAAGGAAACAATATATAATAATTGTTTTTATTTAATTCTCTAGTTTGATTGACTTGAACAAGAGGATTGACTCAAATGAGCAAAACTTACAAGGGCATATCATTTTTATCACTAAAATTGAAATTTGCATATTTTTATAAACATATAACTTAAAACACAAAGTACATACATACATGGATGAGTCTACACATTTACT
The DNA here is from genome assembly GCA_028565735.1 of Pinacopodium congolense. Taxonomy (NCBI): domain Eukaryota; kingdom Viridiplantae; phylum Streptophyta; class Magnoliopsida; order Malpighiales; family Erythroxylaceae; genus Pinacopodium; species Pinacopodium congolense. The sequence continues at coordinate 16,645,294 of JAOXYD010000007.1, forward strand.
CTAATATATGAAGAAAAATAAAGTTATTCGATTTCGCTATTCAATTCGCTTCCATTCAATTAAAGGTAGTAAAAATAGGAGCTTTTACTTTTATGGGGGTTGGTGTTAGTGGCATCGTGTTTAGGTTAGCTGGCAATCACGAAATTAGGCCCCATATGTCTTTTCACTAATAAAATCTCCTTTTAATTATTTCATTGTGATGTGATTTCTTTTACACAACACTATGTAACTAACAATCTTTTCTATATTAAAAAGTTCACAAGATTTTCTCTCGATCCGTGCTAAACTTTTTTGTTTTTCTAGAAATTAAAAAAAATTAATCTATTACTTTTGATATAGCTTGATTATTCTTTTTTTCCTTTTTAGGCGATTGCCTGTAGCTTTCCTTTTTGCAATCTATTTAGTTGTAAGTTATCATATCATAACTTTCTCTTTAAAAAAATCATATCATAAGTTAATTTGATTTGACAATTTATAAAATAGGTTTAAATGTTATTTCCCTAATTTTTTAATCACAATCCAATTTCCTTGTCTTTTTACTGTTATATGTACCATTATCTATGAGTCATTGACCCACTAATTATCTCAACCATTTATAAAATAGGTTTAAATGCTATTTTCCTATTTTTTTAATTACAATTACGAATACAATCTGTTATCTTGTTGCATACTTTTCAAAATTCATACTTTTCAGTCAATTAGCATATGAGTAATGCTATATATTCTATACAAAAATTTCAATGATTAGGTATAGATTTGGCTTGTTCTTTAATTGATCTTTCTTGTGGTGAACAAAAGTACAGAGTTTAGGGAATATTTAGTTGAGTTGTATGTTGTAAGTTGTGATTTTTTTGTTGTAATTTTTGTGTTTTTGTATTAATTTTTGTATTTTTGTATTGTATTAATATATATTTTTAAAATTTTTTTGTTTAGAAAAATAGAAATTAAAAATTAAAAACTAAACCCAACAAAACAAGTCCTTAACTTTTAAGTTGGTTTTATAATTATTGCGCCTGATTTATTTTCCAATAGATTTATATATTTTATTTTTAAAAATCAGCACAACCTATTATAAGTCACGGTCATGATATATATTTTTTTTTGTTATTTTTTTAGTAGACGAAAAGTTGAAATATTTGCAAACTTCTTTTTTTCCTGAAAAATAAAAAAATTGTTCACCCTTATATTTTTTAGAATTTCTCTCTGTGAAATTTTACCCTAATAGAGCTTCTTCTTATGGATTTTTTAAAATTTTATAAAAATGACTTGAACTAGTTAATTTATTAAAAAGACTAAAAGGATAATCCAATGATCAATAGAACTCTTAAAAACCTTAATTAAAAATTATAATTATTTCTCTTCACAAAAATTTTATTTTCTTTAAAATTCTTATCTCTACATTTTATGCGAAAGCAATCCTTCTATTTTACTAACATAGTTGTTCAATTAGTTGTTAATGTGATTACATACATAGTTTTTTTTTTTTTTTGGACCCAATTATATGACTTTCATATGGTATGTCGGTTATTAGGGATTATTATGATTATTATAAGAGAAAAATGCTTAAAATATTATTTATATAAAAATAAACAATTTAAAATATATAAATATATATTTTATATTTTTAGGCGATTGCCTGTAGCTTTCCTTTTAGCAATCTAGTTAGTTGTAAGTTATCATATCATAACTTTCTCTTAAAAAAAATCATATCATAAGTTAATTTGATTTGACAATTTATAAAATAGGTTTATATGTTATTTCCCTAATTTTTTAATCACAATCCAATTTCCTTGTCTTTTTACTGTTATATGTACCATTATCAACGAGTCATTGACCCACTAATTATCTCAACCAGTTATAAAATAGGTTTAAATGTTATTTTCCTAATTTTTTAATTACAATTACGAATTCAATCTGTTATCTTGTTGCATACTTTTCAAAATTCATATTTTTCAGTCAATTAGCATATGAGTAATGCTATATATTCTATACAAAATTTTCAATGATTAGGCATAGATTTGGCTTGTTCTTTAATTGTTTTTCCGAACAAAAGTACTTTATGGGATGTTTAGTTGAGTTGTAAGTTGTAATTTTTTATTGTGATTTTTGTGTTTTTTTATTAATTTTTGTATTTTTTCTATTTATGTATTGTATTAGTATTTTTTTTTTATTTTTATAATTAGATCAATAGAAAATCATAACTAAAAACTAAGCCTAACTAAACAATGCCTTAACTTTTAAGTTGATTTTATAATTATTGAGCCTGATTTACTTTCCAATAGATTTAACTATTTTATTTTTAAAATTCAGCACAGCCTATTATAAGTCACGATCGTGATATATACATTTTTTGTTATTTTTTTAGTAGATGAAAAGTTGAAATATTTGCAAACTTCTTTTTTCCCGAAAAATAAAAAAAAAATGTTCAACCTTATATTTTTTAGAATTTCTCTCTGTGAACTTTTACCCTAATAGAGCTTCTTCTTATGGATTTTTTAAAATTTTATAAAAATGACTTGAACTAGTTAATTTATTAAAAAGACTAAAAGGATAATCAGATGATCAATAGAACTCTTAAAAACCCTAATTAAAAATTATAATTATTTCTCTTCCCAAAAATTTTATTTTCTTTAAATTTCTTATCTCTACTTTTTATGCGAAAGCAATCCTTATATTTTACTAACATAGTTGTTCAATTAGTTGTTAATGTGATTACATATATAGTTTTTTTTTTCCTTTTGGACCCAATTATATGACTTTCATATGGTATGTCGGTTATTAGTGATTATTATTATTATTATTATTATAAGAGAAAAATGGGTAAACTATTATTTATATAAAAATAAACAATTTAAAATATATTTAAATATTTTCTTGAGATGACACATAGGCCACCAAGCATTTTTTATTTATTTTTTATGACTCCCTAAGTCAACAAGTCTATCTAGGATTAAACCTTGGTAAATGGTTAAAAGTCAGAAATAATTTAGGACGTGTAGCAACTTGTGGGACAGTTGCATGGAAATGCATGCACCCTTTTGTCAGTATATCACAGAGCGCATTCTTACATATTCTACACAACAAAATCAAAAAAACACACGCCCGACACAGCCGATGGAGAAGGTTTGATAATTTGATTTAACCCACAAAACTGTCGTTACTCTTTTCCCAATTAGCTCGCGCCATTTCCTCTGTTCCTTCAACCCTTTTCTCTTTATTACCAGTTTCTTGTAATTAACTTGTTTGTTCTATATGTTCCTAAAAGTTATTCTCCAATGGTGTCGACCATATTCATATATTGTTTCCATTTTTACATGAAATGGCCAGTTCACAGAGACTTGGGAACTCCTGGTGGTCAACCTGAAATATTGAAATGGAAACAGGATCCTGTAGAGCAAATTGAAAACTTAAAAATTTGTGATGTCAGTGTAGTTTAGAAGCTCGAGAAGAGGTGAAAAAGTGATAATGGGAAAGGTCTTGGATTAATGCATAAACATTGCGTTTATCATAACAAAAACAGATCATATCCGTTTGCATTTGGTGCACCTGTAGTTAGAGTTAGACAACATAATTGTGAATTATAAAATTACTAATTATAATATTATGATTTCGTAATCATAATTGTGATTGTAATATTATGACATTGATTCAAAGGAAAATCGCTTCACAGCTGTGGGAGGTAACTTCTTGAGTAAGATCACAGAACATTCTTCATTAATCTTGATAGTCTTATATTATTCTAACTTCC
>JAOXYD010000007.1:16671771-16687886 GCA_028565735.1 Pinacopodium congolense
TTAATTAATTTATTAAGTATATTGAACGAATAATTTACAAATTTTATAGAATTTAAAAATTAGTTTATAATTTAAAAAAAGTATTTAATATAATATTCAGTATTAATTGTTATTATACAATATTTTACCAGAAATAAATTAGATATCGGTAGGATGTGGCATTCATAACACTGGCTGGAAGGATCAAGTCAAAGAGTTACGAAAAATTTTTAAGAACTCAAATGGGTTAGTTAAATGTTATCGAGTCACTTACGAGGTTCTTACTTCTTACGTATGCCTTCTCTTTTATTAAATAATGGTTACTGGTTTTGCGCTGGAGCTTGACTTATTTAATTAATCTTGTATTTTTATTTGATTATGTCACACAGAGATGTCGAGAGCATAGAGCAGTTGGCAGAGGACAGTGAATTGATTGGACTAATTAAAAGAATGAATTAACTTGCATTAAATTTTGGATTCTCTCATTAAAACCCCTCCAACAAACCCCATTTATTTTTCAATATAGCAAACTAACCCCCCACTCGCACCCAGTGCAAGCTCAAAGTGGTTCCTCGAGCGCATTTAAAAAAGATAGAGTCCTTATTTGCAATTTCTCAGAAATCCAGGGTTTTCTTCTTCCCCAGTTCCACTCCCCTATAACCAAATTTAAAAATTCAAACTTCCTTCCTTATCATTTTCACGACTAACAGTTTTTGATTTATATCAGGTAAGGCCACTATTTCTCCTTCATTAACTAGACAGTGAAGAGAGACTTATAGCTTAGATACATTTGGATATATTAATTCTGGTTGATGTCTCAAACAACTTCTCTACCGTTCGATTCGTCGGATCTGATCATGGATGCCCAAGATTCGTCGTCCCAATCCACCGCATCTGCTCGAGAATCATCGCCTAGCGGTGGAGTCAGTGAAGACGACGCCGCACTCTCGGCCACTGCTGCCCTCGCTAAGGAGGCCGCTCTTCACTTCCAGTACCGGCGTTTCGCTGAGTGCCTCGAGGTTTTGCATCAGCTCAACCAAACGAAGGAAGACGATCCAAAAGTAAATATGTAAACTAATACACATTTGGCTTCTTTTGTGTTTTGAGATTCTGCATTTTGCATGTGGTTTAGTTGTTGCTGAATTTTTGTATGTGTCTTCGGATTGATTAGTTTCTTAGCTGGATAAATGCAGTTTTGAACTCCAGTTATTAGCGTTTGCTTGTGGCCTTGTTTGCTTGCCGCGAAGTGGATTGATTGGAAATTTGCTCAATTGGTTGGTGATATTGAGGTGTGGAGGTTGTGTTACTGTCGCATAGTGATTTTAGTTAGGTATCTTAAGTGATAGGTGGGATGTAATGATTTGATCCTGAGCACTTCTGTTAGGATCATCATTTGGTTGTAGTGTGTTACTACTACCTTTTATCAAAAAAAGTTGAAGTTAAGCGGTTCTGGGTTTGGATTCAGTGTTTTCTATGTGGTTTCTGCTTTGTTAACTGATAAATTCCATTATTTGTTGTCATTGATCTGTTTCATCATTTTTTTCCCCTTCTGTGCTTTCTGGGATGCAACGAATATGTATGAAATGTAAAAGAGGATTGGATGGGTTAATTCCATTTGTTGCATAATGTGTTTAATCTTCGATCTGTTTTGTCGTGAAGTGAAATATGGTCAATCAAATGCCATACTATTAATTGATTTGTTATGCTGTTAATTGCATACTGTATCAGGTAAATTTGTCATTTCTTAGATCCTATTGTGGGTGGTATACTAATTTTGGTTAATGCAGATTATGAAAGTTGTCTATTACTTAGAAACTAATCTATTTTGTGTCTATGCTTATCAGTTGGCCATGTTTATATTAACTTTTCATGAATGTTTTAACACCATGGAGTTGTCTAGAAGTCCTGCATGCTTAATGTTGATATCTATATCATTCTAGACTGACTACATCTGCAAGCCATTTCTTGAACATGAGAACAAGCATTCATGGTTATCCACTCGAATATTTTTCAACATGCTAATTTTTTGGATCTTTTTGGTATGTTTACTATTGCCATTTCTCTAGCCTCCTTTCAAAATCTTAAACAGTGAATGTGTTATCAGGTTCTACATAATATTGCAATTGCTGAATACTTTCAACATGGTTGTTTGAACCCAAAGAAGTTACTTGCAGTACTTAATATTATTAAGGTATGGTATTGTTCTCACCTCTGTAAATTTATGGTTTTTAGTGGATTTATAGCTTCAGGTGTGATATGATAAATGTTCTCATGAAGCATTTGGTGGTTAACCTTTCAGGGGTTTTCTGCAATGTTGTAGCACAACTTTTTCCCACTTGTTTATGAAATAATAAAGACAATTGCATTTATTTTCCATAAACATAGGTGGCTGCGTGATTTGAAGTGAGTTACTGAAACTGGGTTGTTGCATATGATTATTGTATCTATGATGTTTATTTCTCTTATTTAACATTCCTCTTTTTTCCATCATCAAATTGGCTTGATGGCTGCTGCTTACTTTTGACCTTTAAAAATTATCTTTCTATTTTTCATTGACTTAAACTTTACATGGATTTTCATTTTCAGTTTGACATGCTAATATTTAGCCCTGAAGGTCCATTTAGCAGTCGATTCATGTTCCAATGCTGCTTGCAACTACTTTTTGATGACCAATAAATCAAGTTTAAGTAGACATTCAAGGTTTCTTCGTTTGGTGCTAGTCTCTGTCATTCTTTTTAAAAATTAGTCTCTGTCATTCTTGATAGCAAAATTTTGACAGCTATTTCAATATGTTTTTGCTGCATCAAGGTTTACACTTTGTGTTGGAGTGTATTGTTCACTTCTGTGTTTCTTCTGGTGGTGTTTGTTCAGAAGAAAAGCGAAGATGTTGCTCGTGCTTCAGGAGATCTGTCGGACAATGCTAGTAATCTTGGGAATGGAGTTAATTCAGGGGCTAAAGGAGGTGGATTGACAACACATCAATTTTCTGTCTCAAATGTTGCAACTCTTGTCTACATGGACGAATTTGACCCAGCTGTAGTGACACTCAATATTGTGAGGGCATTTTGACATTTACTTTGTCTTGTTAACTTGTTGGTGATTTTTATTGGCATGGATTGACATGGTAACTTGGAACTTTACAGGCGATTATCTGGTTTCACCTTCATGAATATACCAAGTCGTTATCAGTTTTAGAACCATTGTTCCACAACATTGAACCTATTGATGTGGTACAAAGATTTTTTTTTTTTTTCCTGCAAGTGGTTTGGTGTGCGGTTGTATTCTTGTCTCATGATGCTTTTGTTATTGATGTGCAGACAATTGCTCTTCATGCTTGCCTTTTGTTACTAGATGTTGCACTTGCAAACAAGGATGCATCAAAATTTGCTGTAAGTTAGAAGTAAAACAATCTTGCCACTTTCTAATTCTTTTTGCTTTTTGTTGTGTGATGTGCTCAATTTATGAAACATGCTTTGTGACGAGACTTTTCCTTGTTTAATATTTATTTATTTATTTATTTTTGCTCACATCAAACAGCTGTGTTGTTTCGGTATATGTATCTCTGATAGACGCAAACATTTTTTAGGATGTTCTGATGTATCTGGAAAAGGATTTTGGTGTTGGTTGTGTGGCTGAAAGTGACAATGGAGGCACACCACAGCAACAGTCAACAACTTTAGTTGGGAATTCCTTGATTCCAAGCGGCTCATTAGCTATGGATGGTTCTCATGCAGATTTATCTCCTGGTGTGAATACGTTGGAAAATTCTTTATCTAGAAATTTATCATTATCAGAGGAGACACTTGAGTATGGAACGATGTTTTCACTGGAAATAGATGGACAGAACTTGGCAAGGAGAGCTGGTGTTTCATATTCACGTGATATATCAAGGACTTCAGTTGACAACTCAATGTCTAGTGTTGATCTGAAGCTTAAATTGCAACTTTATAAGGTGCGATTTCTACTTCTTACCAGGAATTTAAAACAAGCTAAACGTGAAGTCAAGCTTGCCATGAACATTGCTCGTGGAAGAGACTCATCTATGGCTCTCCTCTTAAAGTCTCAGCTTGAATATACTCGTGGGAATCACAGAAAAGCCATCAAGCTATTGATGGCATCTAGTAACAGGAGTGAGGTGGGAATTTCAAACATGCTTAACAACCTTGGGTGCATTTACTTTCAGCTTGGGAAATATCATACTTCGTCTGTCCTCTTTGCAAAGGCATTAACTAGTAATTCATCGCACGGGAAGGACAAATCTGAAAAGACGCTAACTTTCTCACGGGATAAATCTCTCCTAATTTTATATAATTTTGGAGTGCAGCACTTGGCATGTGGGAAGCCCTTGCTAGCTGCACGTTGTTTCCAGAAAGCAAGTTTAATTTTTTACAATCGACCCATCTTGTGGTTGCGGCTTGCTGAATGTTGTTTGATGGCTCTAGAGAAAGGGCTTATAAATGCTGGTCAGTCCCGGTCAGGTAAAACGGAAATCGCTGTTCATGTTATTGGCAAGGGGAAATGGAGGCATTTTGCAATCGAAAATGGGATTTCCAAAAATGGATGGGGAAATTCAGTTGAAGGAGACGGTTTAATTCTGGGCAGTGATAACCAATCTAAGCTCTCCATTTCCCTTGCCCGTCAATGTCTATTGAATGCACTGCATTTGTTAGACTTTTTGGTCTTGAATCACTTGAAGTCTGGTTTGCCTACTGATTTGTCTTCGGAGGAAAATGAATCAAGTGAAGTAGGATATGTGAAGAATTCAGATCACAAGAACTTAACAAGCCTTGATTTCAAGTCAACTGCATCAGCAGGCTTAGCTCAAGCTAATGCAAGCGGAGATGCAAAAGAGCAGAAGGGTGGGACAAGTCTGGAGATCATGCAGAATTCTGTCTCCTTCTATGAAGACATTTGTAGGAAAGAGAATCATATGATGAAGCAAGCTGTTCTCGCAAACTTGGCATATGTTGAGTTGGAATTGGACAATCCTGAGAAGGCCTTGTCCACTGCAAAATCTCTCTTGGAACTTCCAGAATGTTCAAGAACTTATACATTTCTTGGCCATGTATATGCCGCAGAGGCTCTCTGTTTACTTGACAAGCTTAAGGAAGCTGCCAATCATTTGTCACATTGTTTATCTAAAGGAGACTGGCCCTTCGGCCAGGAGGACTTCAACCAATGGCAAGTTGTGAAAACATATGATCGCAAAGAGTTGAATGGAGAACCCGTTGCTGTCAAGAATTCTTCGCCTGAGGAATCACAAGGTACTATATTACTCAAGCCAGAAGAGGCGCGTGGAACCCTTTACACAAATTTTGCAGCCATGTTTGCTTTGCAAGGTGACTTCGAACGGGCTCATCTTTCTGTGACACAAGCATTGTCTCTTGTCCCAAACAGTCCTCAAGCCACTTTGACTGCAGTTTTTCTGGATCTTTCTCTTGGTAAGTCGCAAGAAGCTATATCCAGGTTAAAGCAATGCAGTCGGATCAGGTTCCTCCCAAGCACTGTACAATTGAATAAATTTTGATGTTAGCATTAGTCGCATTCAGTTAAAAAATATCTGGTTCTTTTCAAATTCTAATTAGCAGGTAGATCAGCAATCCTTTAACAGGATATGTAACATACATATAGATCAATTCAGAGAATATATTCTTTTTGTTCTTTTTCTTAATCTTTCAGGTCTAGGTTCGCTAGGTGGTGTGGCTGAGTTTTTTGAATAGAGCGAATGCCCGCCTTTTGACATTTATATCCCTAGCATTTCAAATCAAAAACAGAAGAAAAAAAATCAAAAATCAAATTGTTTTAAGATCTCTCTTAGATGTTTCCTACTTGTTGCATTCAAACTATTTTTCACATTTCCAGAATACATGGATTGCTCGTGTCCACTTTGTTGATTTTTGCATTTGGAAATTAGTAAAACGTGATTCCAGCAGTAGAAGAATACTGAATGGAGTCGGGAAGCAAGTTGTTCTCTTTTGGGACCATTGAAGGCAAAAAGCATCATTTAGAATTGTTTTTTAATGTTTTAAAAATATTAGGGTTTCTTTTGAATATTTTTTTGAAATGTTAGGGTTTATTTTACACATTTTAAATCGTTAGAATTTGACTTAAATATTAATAAAAATATTAGAATTTGAATGATATTTTTTGCTAACCATTGAATTGAAACCATGGAAGTAAGGATAGAGTCAATAAAAAAACTTCCGTATCCAATAGGAAATCTGGAACATGCATATTTGTTGCTGATGCTCAAAAGGATTTAAATGTCTCTATACATTTTCAATATATTACATGGTGTGCCATATAATAAGATGTTTGTGTTTAATTCTCTACGTACTATATATTCGAGGAGCAGGAGTCACATCAATGGGCACCATTGTCTGTAGGCATGGGACAAAATACCATATTAAGTTTCATGTGCCGATGTTTTTAAAATGGTCCCCTAATGTTTTAATCGTAGCTAGAATCTTGGACAGTTTTTAATTTAAGGTGAGTGTCGTTAAACGTCTTCCATTTGGTTAAAAAAAAAAGAAATGAAACCAGTAAAGGTAAAGATAAAGGACAATTAAATTTAGAGTTACTAACTTAAATGATAGTTTAAGTTTTTTTTTCTTTAAAAATAATATTAAAGATTATAAAAAATCAAACATGCAAATGTAAGTTTTACTAAGGAAGATGTAGGTATTAGGTATAACTATTACTCGGGAAAATATAAATTTTAATTTTGAAAATATATTCTTTAAATTATTTTAGCACTTAAAATCAGACTAATGAAGTGAGAGATTTTTTTAAATTTCATAAATTTTAATATTCCTTTATAAAAATAAAATTTAAATCAGTAAAGAAGCTATTTAGTGACTCTAATAATAATAATAATTATTATTATTATAAATAAAATTATTTTATATATAAGAGACGATGACTCCATAGTTAGTTAGCCTATCATATTCATCACTTTCACCGTGGGAATTTTCGTGAAGTACTACACATAATAGCACCTACAGGAATGAGTGGCAACATTTTTCAGTAAGTGGGATTCCCTTGTTTATCAAGTTGTTTTCCTTATATTCTTTGAACGTGGTACTTGGAGGTGACGATTTCCAGTTCTTGATGGACCCAAAACAAGGTTGATGGTCCACCATTTCCATCAAGCTAGGCCTAACGGTAGTCAATCAATTGATAGTTGATAATACATAGGAAAGAAAACAGGAAATGCCATCCAGTTATGGAACTAAGAGAAATGGGCCCTCCTTTCACATGCAAATGAATCACACACTTTAGCATATAACTGCTCCAAAATAACCCTAGTGATATGCATAAAAATTCTTCGGTGAGGTTTGTTATTTCTTTTTTTTTATATAAAAAAATAGTATAAAAATTGAAAAAAATAACATACTAATATAATACATAAACAAAAAAAAAACAGTATAGAAATTTAATGGGTTATTTGGTATTGCTGTGGGTTGTGATTTTTAGTTGTAGTTTTGATATATTTGTATTAATTATTATGTTATATCCTCAATTTTTATGCTGTATTAGTGTATTGTCTTTTTTAATTTTTGTGTTAAAAATCAAAACTTAAAGCACTAACCATACCAAACAAGCCAAGGTTTTGTTTAGTTAGGCTATGTTTGGTTTTAATTTTGTTTTCGATTTTTGTTTCTTATTTTTTAAAATACAGAAACTAATAAAAACAACATAAAAATCCAAAAAAACAACATATTAATACAGTATAGAAACTCAAAAAATAACATAGTAACTAATAAAAACAGCACAAAAACTAATACACATACACAAAAACAAAACTAAAAATAGAAACAAAATGTGGTACCAAACATGCTCTTAGGCTTTAGTTTTTGGTTTTGATTTTCTGTTTTTCTAAATACAAAAATCGATAAAGAAAACACGTTAATACAACATAAAAATCGAAAAAGAAAATACAATAATAAATATAAAAATACAACAATTACAATAAAAAATGACAACTAACAACTCAACTAACATCTCCTAAAAAACACACAACAATCAATGCATATATACAAAAATAAAAATTAGAAACAAAAACAAAAAATAATACTAAACATATTCAAATATATTTAAGCAGAGTGGAGTAAAATAGAACAAAGTGCAACAAACTGTAGCGGAGATCATAGATCAACGATTGTATAAAATGACATCATTAATATTCTCGAAGGAAGATAGTAAATCAATGACTATATAAAGCAACGCTATTGTAGTCTGGTTCGAGGGCTGTTATAATTCGTGAAAAATAAGAGTATTTTTACAATGTATCATATAAATTTAGAGTTTTATAAAAGTTGTTGTATCCTAATCTTTATGTAAGAATAAAGAAATTATAGTCACTCTACTCTTAAAAACATAAAAAATAATAAAATTTCAAACTTTGTTAAAATTTATGTTCTTCTCCTCGCTTAAATTTCTCTAACTGACTTCTCAAAGCATATGAAATGCTTGATACGAACCAACGTATGGTGGAAGTGTGTCAAGCCTCATGAACACAGATATTCCACCATCCAAAAGAGGAACACTGATTTTGACTTTAAATTTCCACCGGTTGTTAATGGAAATATTGTTATAGAGCAGGAAAAGTTGCTTACAGATAACCTAATTTAACTCAGAAGTTGCACTGCCTTTGCATGGAAACTGATAACAAAACCTTGAAAGCCTTGTACTCTCTGTAATATTATTCAAGTTGCTGCAACGACTGTTTCAGGAAAATGGTGGGGATTCTATAAGCCCATTGGAAACCTCAAAACCATAGATTCTCTCTCTCTCTCTCTATGGTTGTGAGTGTTGCATATATTACGGTTCAGAACTTTTGTCTGTGCCTGTCTGCATGCATGAAGTTTTCTTATGATTGTCGTTTACGAACTCGAGATCCAACATACTGTAAAGATGATTTCTTTTTTTTCTTTTTTAATAATTATATGTTGGTAAATTTGGAAGATGAACCCAGAAGCTTTAATCATATCTACTTTTGTTTTTCTTCCTTTTTAGTAGAGATAGATTAGTCTCTATTCATTTGTGAATCCATTTAAGTTATGTGCTTTTCCAATAATTCCACTGGTGCATGTACAGTACTTCTTAATCATTAACCGAAGTGTCAGTTAATTAGTTAGAGTAGTTATAATAATTAACCAATCATGAACTGAATCCTCAAAGCAAATAACTAACTGAAATATCTGCAAAGCCAAGGAGAGAGAGAAAAACGTTCTTGACTGCTCCCCTTATCTTAAAGAGACCAAACCACACATACAACATTCTTACAATTGAAACAAATAGTGTACAATGAGCGGAGAAAAAGAAAAGAAAAGAAGAAAACATCATGAATAACAGTAATCAGAGAATTGAAGAGAAATGTTGGAAGAGAGGGATCGGCTGGGTTCGACATCCTCTCGTGTCGATTGCATCTTTCCACTAACCAATGACCTGGTAATCTGTAGAAAACAAAAACCATGGAGTATATATTCATCAATAAAACGTTGAAGAACATGAAATTCATCATAAAACTTTCAGAATTCCTGATAAACATTGTGCCAGACCAGTAAAAGTAATGCATGGAAGCACAGATTCGTAGGAATTTAGGATCTTTCTTCTGGGAATGTCTTGTTTTTCTTATCTTTTCAAAGCAATAATAAGGGAACTGAAAACAAAATAAAGTTAAAGTACTTAACTTGGATGTTAGATCTAAAGAGAGCAAGTGAATCCAGGAGGGGGAGTCTTCCCACAAGTAACAAGGAGTTGAAGAGCCAGAGGGACAAAGATGTTAAGGTTGAGAAGCTTCAACTTGAGAGTGGTGCACAAGCAGACGGCAGCTTCGAGTTCAACAAGCCCTTGAAGGACTGGGCAGCACTCATTAGCGACTGGGTCACCAAGGCCAATGTGCACTAATCCACCCAGAAGATCAACACAAGCTCCAAGCTTTAGTGTGTCAATTGGGCAAACAGCTGGGCGAGGTGAGCATGGAGCTCCCTTTGGTGGCTTAGTCGTCACCGGAGGACCAGTCACCGGAGGAACAGTGACTGGAGGGACTGTAATTGGGGGCTTAACAATGGGAGGGACTGTAATCGGGGGAACAATGGGAGGGACTGTAATTGGGGGAACAATGGGAGGAACAGTGACTGGAGGGACTGTAATTGGGGGCTTAACAATGGGAGGAACAGTAACTGGAGGAGGGACTGTAACTGGGGGCTTAACAATGGGAGGAACAGTAACTGGGGGCTTAACAATGGGCGGAACAGTGACCGGAGGCCGATGAACTGGGGGTCTAACAGTGGGAGGTTTAACAATGGGAGGAAGAGTGACTGGAGGCCGATGAAATGGAGGTTTAACAATGGGACCCTTTGGAGGCTTACCCTTAGGAATTTTGTGCTTTGGTTTGTGTTTTCCACAACTAGCACATCCAAGAATTGGGGTGGCTGAGGAAATGAAGAGCATAGAAATGAGGAGGAGAGCTGAGATTTTGGAGGATTCCATGTTCTTGCAACTCTTTTTTCTCAACTTGAAGAAGGAAAGAAGAACAAAACCAGTAGAGATGGTACCTGTTTAAAGAGAATTGAGATGTTATATAGAAGTGCATTGAGAAGTGGAAGAAAACAAAAACCCTAGAAGCAGATTCACGTGAAGGTGGGCTTGCTTTGCAAGTTGGCAACTACCATACAAATGCATGTATTCATCTTAATCTTTTTCTTCCTTTTTTTTTTTAATAATAAAAATTTTCGTCATATTATCTTTTTTACTAACATTTCCATGCATTTTTTAATGGGGTTTCAAAGAGATCCTTAAGTTGTTACTTGATATTCTGAACTGGAGATGCCCCAGTTGCAGAAATTATGATAACCTTGAACATCTCCTCCTTCATTGGTCGAGGTTAATCATTCTGTCGAGCACTCCAACAGATATAAAACATGTTGTAGTTTTCGTAAGTCAATTATCTCATTCCAAAGAAACATAAAATTAAAGTAATGTATATACAAAAGCCCATAATCTATTTTTAAATTGAGTTGAGTTGTATATAAATATTCAATTAGTTTAGGACATGTTTAATTAAATTATGAATTTTAATTTTTTTATTTTGATTATTATATTTTATATTAATTATTGTGTTTTCTTTTTCGATTTCTGTGATATATTAGTATGTGTTCTTTATCGATCTTTATATTTAAAAAAATAAAAAATAAAAAATAAAAAATAAAGTGAACCTAAATAAATCCTTAGTATTCTTGACTTTTTCAGAAAAATCTGCATAACGAAACAGTTTTAGTTAGTTAATGGATTATAATTAATGATTGTTTAATGTTAATGGATCCTTCTTCTACTAATCTCGGGCTTCGGTGTTATTACTAACCATCAATAGGGACAAGTTAGATTATGTTCTCTGTAATATTTGACTAATCTGTTGCCTCATAAAATCCAATGAACACCCCATGAAATTTACATGCACTGATTCCTAGGTAAAGTTCCAAATTGTTTCAGGTAAAACGGTGAAACTGATAAATCGGATTCAGGTATGAAATTGACTTCCTTCCATTTGTCAACACACATGTGAACTTGAGATACAACTTCGTCTGCCTTTAATTTCCTAAAACACAAAAGGGTTTGCATTGTTTTTTATAGTAATCAATGTTTTCACTTCCAATGTTTATGCCTCATTGTAAATCCGAAGAACATTATGCAGAATAGCCATTATTGGACAGTTATCCAATGTTTTGGGAATGTGAGGTAATATAAAACTCATAAAATTTGATGTAATATATAATTCATGTATTTAATAGGATTATGACTAAAAGAAAGTTGAAAAATTTAGAAATTATGAAAAAAAATAAATAAATTAACATGCCTTTAAATAGATAGACGTTACACGTTATCAAACTTATTTTATGATAGTTAAGATATATTAAATGAATTAAATTAAAATAGAAAATTTAGAATATTAAAAAAAAACCAATTAACTAGAGATTAAATAAAAAATATCTGCAAATTTTGAATCATTATCCAACATAATAAGCTGGAGAAAATTATAATTTGGTAATCTTCAATGGCCTCCAAAAGTATTGCCATTGGATATGACATTTAAGTTCATTTCCCTACCATTATTTGCTCTTTTCTTTAGAGCTTTACATAGTATCTATGGTTACTCACGAGCTCCTACAAATGATGAAAGCCACCGTAGGACCAGTTTCTTAGTGCCTAAAAGATGACACTGGACCCAGGTCCCTAAAGGGTTTCTATGATTGATTAAATTTTCAAACTAGCTTCACATCAAAGGTGGCCTATAAGTCTAGTTGTCTCAGCATATCTACTCTTATCATTGTTCATATTATGGGTTTGAAGGTGAAGTTTAGGTGTGCTCGTATGGGGCTTGGTCTATCCTTTTTGTACATTCAAACTGATAAGGATAAGCAGATATTTTTCATAAAATTTGTGAAGAGATGTACATAAGCTTTCTAATATTCTTGCTGAAGAAACAGTAGTCTAGGCCTTGTTTGGTTTCAATTTAATTTTTTGTTTTTGTTTCTTGTTTTTAAAAATACAGAAACTAATAAAAATAACACAGAAATTGAAAAAAATAAAATACTAATACAGCATAAAAACTCAAAAAATAACATAAAAACCAATAACAATATCACATAAACCAATACACATATATAAATATAAAAATAAAAAATAGAAACGAGAAGTGATACTAAACGTATTCAAGTTAACTTCTTCTTTACTTGAATGCAAATGTGAAAATATGATTTCTCAACTTCATTACATGTAATTTGATGCTGCCATGAAGGAAACTTAGATTATGACTCGATCTAATATTTTGAGAATGACTTAAAATGAAATTTTCTATGAACAGATCTAAACCTAAAGTAAATGGTCGTTGTAATCTCAAGTGAAGACTCGAAATATAACGGTGGTATAATTTTAAAGTCAAGTAAAATAATAGGGCACAACGGTGCTATACTTGTCTCTATACACCATCGTTGTAGTTTCGAGTGAAGATAGAAGATGATAGATAATCCATAACAGCATCGTTATGGATTAAGCATCATTATATGTTAAGCATTGTTATAATTTGAAAAAAGATAAGATTTCGTTTTTTGTGTTACGATGGGTTATAATTTTATAAGAAAAACTTATTGAACTTTATACAAATTACCTAAAAAATAATAATAAATTCTCGTTTCTTACTTGTAGACTGTAAGTTTCATCTTTAAATACCGAACCTTATATGTTCTTTTTTCTTTCTTTTTTATTTGCTATTTTATTTGTTGGAGTTAAATTATAAAACCCAAGTTTAACTCCTTTTATTCATAACTTTTGAAAGTTATTTATAGAGGTTTATACATAAAATTATAATTGAACTAAAACACAAATATCTAATAATATTCTAACTAAGATTCTTGCAAACTAAAACACAAATAGTACTACTGTTACCATGCTGCTACTAGTTTATATTTAACATAGTAATCTATTTTCGTTTTTGATTTTCGATTTTATGTAGCTCCTCGAGCAAATGGATTGAATGAGATGAGGTATATGGATATATACCTGCTTTATAAGATGATTCATGGGTTATGGATCATTTCTGGAATCCCTCTTGCTGGTTTTATCATTTTGGCCATGCGAGATGTGGTCAAATACAAAAAAGCCAGTAAGAATTTTTGTTTTCCATGTCTCCTCACTCGAGTATTTATGGATGCTGGTGTGCCTTTGGATGGCATTGATTTTGAGGATTACCGAGACAGGAATGTCATCAATGTCAGTGTACTGAAGCTGTGGAATTTTGTCTATCGGGGAGGCATTTGGCGTAAGAGACTAGCGGGTGAGCGTCGTCACGAGGAGCCAGTTCAGCATGACATGCCTGAGGAGATGGGTGAGGCATCGTCAGAGGCGACACCTAGTGTTGTTCCACATCGTCGCCCTTCGCCTGCAGCTACTTCTGCTCCTCCACCTCCGCCAGCTTCGGATGACCCTCAGGTTTCCATGATGCAGTATCTGATCTCTATGGAGAGTCGGATTTTTACTGAGTTTTCTGAGGTTCGTTCGGAGATCTCGGCCTTAAACTCCAATGTTACTCGGCTTCATCATCTCGTGGATGATCTTTATTCTCTATTGGAGTCAAGACGATCTCGATATGGCGATGATCCTGCTGTTTAGTTTATCTGTTTTTCATTTTATTGTTTCAGATGTTTAGTTGTTTTGTTTTATGTTCGTTCAGTAGTACCTTAATCATCTAACTAAAAAAATCTAAAAAACTTGATCACTTAACTGGCTGTTATCCCTTAAATTTATACATTTGTGATTGTTGTTTATAATTGATTGAATTTATTTCATATTGGCATAAGCATAATATTTCATTTAGGTTAAACTTTTATTTAGAGATTGCATATAGTTAAAAATTGGTTTAGGTAGATTAGGATGTTAGTTTAATAAGAAAATTTTTAACACTTAATTAACCCCTCTCGGATGCCATAAGACTTTCACCATGGAATATAAAGATACAAATTGCACCCAATTTGTTGTCTAATAAGGTATTATTATTTAAAGGTCTTGTCTAAGTATCTCTCAACAAAATAGTTAGGTAGAATAAAAACATAGGCACATTCTTAATACTATTCAAGCCATCCTCATAGCTTCATATTGTCCAAAGGCCTTTTAGGGATAAGAAACTCTTACCGCTATCTATAATATAAATCATACCTCATCTCCTGTCATAGGTAATATCTCTCCCTATAAACATCTATTTTATCGTGTTCTTGATTACCAAACTCTTAAAGTTTTTTAGTTTATTCATTTTATTCTTCTACAACCTCATAAGTGCAATAAACTAGAACCACAAATATGATTATGATGCTTTCTAGGATATGGCCTATAATATAAAGAGTATAAAAGCTAGAATCCCTTATTACAGAGACCTTTGTATCTCTCATCATGTAAAATCTTTGGAATATAAGATGTTTTTTTTTAACTTTTCAAACATTCGAGTCAATAGACCTCCTGGTTTATTCTTTTCTAATCCTACCATGTCCCCTTTTCTTGATATTTCTCTTGCAGATTCCTTTAAGAACTTATGTCGTTTGACTTTATTTGTACCTAGTCATATTACATCTCCAATTGTAGATTCTTTAAGTCTTCTATATGACCGTTTTCCATTAGAAACTCTCCTTTAACAACCACCTCTTCATCATACTGACTGTTACAAGGTTCTTTTAGGTAACCAAATTTTATCTCAAGTCACACCTTCCTTTTTATGGTAATCTCGCTTAGGTCCGCTTAAGCAAGACTCAGCCTTATCATGTGCATATTGCCAAAAAAATCGGTTAGACCTTAAAAACCTTACGTGTACATTCATGTTTAAGTGTTTCACTTACACACTCAAAACCACACAAGTGTATAACAAAAAATATATATTGTTGAAAATAAATTTTCATTAACTCTTATAAAATGTTAACAAATGGAACAAGTACCTCCTTCTCAAAGCACTTTACAAAGAACTCTCTACTTAAAGCCCTTTCCCCCAAAAGCTCTTAAATCTCTAAGTTATCTCTCCTTCTAAATTATGTGTGAATTGAGCTATGGCTCTAATAAGCTTTTTATAAGCTCACTTTCATGGAAAGTAAGTACAAAATAACTAAAACTTTGAAATTCTAGTCTATCTTAACAACTATGACCACATCACCTGGACTAATAAAAAGACACCCCTTTCCTTATAGGACTCTTCTAATTGGTTGCATTACATCATAATCTAACAAGATAAAGATTTCATGCAATCAGAGGAAGATTTTTCATATCCGTAAAGATTCCCATAATCTTCAAAAGTTCAGTCTCATAAGGTCTCTAACTCTTAGACTTGATATTTATCTCATATGATCTTGAAGTTGATCTCGCCACATCATAAAGTGCCATATCATCCATAGTGTCTACGTTACTACTGATTTATTTTTCAAGTCACCAAAATCTATCCGCACATAGGTTAATCAATACAAGTCTATGAATAAGTATATTCCCCATGATTAAGCCCACTCATAGTGCAGTCTCATCATTTTATGACTAAGTACAAATCACAATCTGAGTTAGTATAAAACCTTGCAGATTTTACATACTTTTAACATACCTCATCG
>JAOXYD010000007.1:16724708-16737056 GCA_028565735.1 Pinacopodium congolense
TTTAAACCTTTAACCCCTTTCTTTATCGGTTCGATATCTAGTATAATTTTTATAACATTGCAATTTTGTCCCTAATATTTTATTAGAAGCCCCCTCCCCCCAAAAATCATCTTTACATTATAAATGTGTAAAGTTAAAATGAATATATTTTTAATAAAATTTTTGATAAATTAAAATTTTTAAATAAAGTAATAAATTTAATTCATTTTACATATTTAGTGCATAATTAATTCTCTAATATTTGAGATAAAAATTATTTCCTAAAGATGGCATTCTCTTTTTGTATTTAGAATTCTCTTCCCCTGAAGAACCCTCCCCTAAAAAACATGCATTTAAGAAGCTCAAACTTACTAAGTTTAGATTCCTCTTTTGTCATATATGTTTTAGATATATTCCTCTTTCTCAACATATCCATTATTTATATTAAGAAACGTTGTTATTATTATTATTATTATTATATTTTTGTTGTTATATCTTCTTTAATTCCATCT
Source organism: Pinacopodium congolense (assembly GCA_028565735.1). Lineage (NCBI taxonomy): Eukaryota > Viridiplantae > Streptophyta > Magnoliopsida > Malpighiales > Erythroxylaceae > Pinacopodium > Pinacopodium congolense. Next base: position 16,725,200 of record JAOXYD010000007.1, read on the forward strand.
GAAATATATTTTTTCTTTACACGGAATAAGTTTTTCACTGTCGAATTATTATTTTTTAATTGTTGAATGTGTTATTCACCTTATTATAATTTTAGTTAGTGTTCCTAACCATATAATAGGATTCCGACATTGCATTTTTAATATTTAGTGTTTGACTTTTAATGTTTAATTATCTTTCATATTCAATCTTCTATTAAGAAATGAAAATATTTTATTATTAAAAATTAAAATAGAGGTACTTTAAAAACAAAATAATAAGTTCTTCGCAGGGAAGCTAATTTCTGTAATGTAGTGGAAACCACGTATTCAACAACACGTGAAACTGTGTTCACACTTCAAAACTACAAATCGCCATCTTCTGAAACTTCACTAATTACCAATGGAATCACCCCTTGAAGGTAACTTGTCAAGAAGGGTTGATTGATGTGCAAATGTCTTCAGAGGAAACTTCCAACTAATATTCTCACCGGTCAACATTGTCCAAAATACACAGCTCTCACCCACATGCATACAATAATTTTAATAATTCTTAGAGACGGCTGATACAGTTTAACATCTTTACATTGCTCCCACCATTCTTTTCCTCCCTTCTGTTTCTTTTCTTTTTTTCTGGTTCTTTCTGTTCCAAGCTAAAGCCAAGGGCCGGCCCGTGCTTTTTCTTTGCTTTCCTTTGGCCTCTGATAGCTCTGCTTTTTCACCTTCAGGTTTGCTACTCAAGCTGTTTGCGTCATTCTCTTTGTAACTGTTGTTGGATCGTGGAGTTTTAGCTGCTTTTTTTGTTCTGGTGAATGGGTGTGAGAGAACTTTTTGGCTAGTTTTTGGTCCGTGGGGATTCAAAATTTTAATTTCTGAGCTTTTTTGATGAACTGGGTTGCGAATGTTTTTGTCAGTTTTTCGAGGTGTTCGCGTCAATTGAATGACTGCTCGTGAATTTGGGGGAACTTAGTCTGGGGACTCTGCTTGGACTTTTGTGGCGATAGTGAAAATTCGAATCTTGCACGCTTGGGGTATTTTCAGTCCTTGAAGTATTTGTGGGGTTAGAAGTTTGAGTTTCTTCAACTTAGCTGTTCGATAATAAGTGTCCAGAGTTGAGTTTGTTTGATTATTGATTACTGAAATTGGAAACAAAGGGTGGTGCTTTACGAACTTCTGGCCCCTTTTCCTCCTTGTGGAACTCCTTAAAGTTAGCTGAGTGCATTAATTGTGAAGCAGATTGGTCGGATGCTGAAGGTTTGTGGGAGCTGCTTTGCTTTATTTAGCTTGCAAATTGAGGATCTAGAAATGATGCAATTGTTTGTCAAACTTTGAATCTTGGCATCTCCTTTTGAGAATGGCTATTACTACGTTTAATTGGTTGTTATTAGTGCAAGTTCTCAGAATGTCTGCCTCTAGGCTTGAAATTCAGTCGAAGTTTTGTGGTACTGATTACGTAGTCTATTTAAAATTTAGCAATAGTGAATTGTTTTACGTTAAGGGTAACGTCGTAGACAAAGATTCATTTTGTGAGGTTCTTCATTTCTAACATGCAAATGAAGGTGTTTTCCTCGGTTACCCTATAAGTAGCTACTGTAATAAGTTGAAATTTTCATTAGGTATGTGCTGAGATGAGAAATTTCTTTATCTTTATCAAAATTTCTTTATTTTGCCATATTGTGTCTGAACTATTCTAATTGTATCCTTGTGTTAGCTGCTGACTTACCATTCAAGCAAGGAAGAAAACTCTTACAGAAAGAGGCTAGGGAAGATCCTAATGGTCAGGGTATTCCTTCAAAGAAGAAGAATGGTAGTTTGAATATTTCAACCCCACAAAAAGTTGGCATAGCAGCAAGTGGAATAATTGTGATGTGTTGCGATTTTCTTTGTCCCTGTTTTTATGCAAAAAGGAGGGAAACTGCCCATGATGTTCTGTCAAAAGATCCAAATTCATGTGAGTATAAAGCCGATTGGTTTGTAGCTCAGTACTTTGATGGTTGACTCTTTTGGTAACAAATTAAAAGAGGCCGGTATTTCTAAATGTTTGCTGGTGTTGTAAAGTTCAAAAGGTTCTGCTGTATCTTTTTTTCATGATATAGTCCACAAAATGCTAATTTTTACTCTTCTGGTAGATTCAACTTCCTCTTTTGGTGTGAATCCTCCCGCTGAAAAAGTCCCTCCGAGTCCATTTCGTGTGCCACCTAGTCCTTTGAGATTTTCCAATTCTCCAAAACTCAGTAGGCTACATTCAGTTCATCTAAATTCGAGTCAGATTGCTAAAGCTACGAAGAACTTTTCACCGTCTCTTAAGATAGGAGAAGGAGGGTTTGGAACTGTCTACAGGGCCCAATTAGAAGACGGGCAGGTTGTTGCAATAAAACGAGCAAAGAAGGTATGCACTCACACTTCATTTGTTCAGTAGAAGCAACAAACTCATCGTACTTAAAGAACTTGTTTTTGCATAATTTAAAGTGATTTCCGATTTAGTTTTTCCCTCGAGTTGGCTTCTTTGATATTGAACGTTATCCTTTCATCACTGGCTCTACTATAGTTGTTACAATTCTCTTACTGGTTGACATGAAATTACTGTGTAGGAATATTTTGAGAGCCTGCACACTGAATTCAGCAGCGAAGTAGAACTTCTGGCGAAAATCGATCATCGAAATCTGGTCAAGTTACTCGGTTATGTTGATAAAGGAGATGAGTGTCTTATAATTACCGAATACGTTCCAAATGGTACTCTTAGAGAACATTTGGATGGTAAGCTTATGCAGCTTTAGTGTTTATTTTCTCCAAAAAAAAAAAAAAAAGCTTTAGTGTTGTATTTTTAAAAGCAATGACCTTTTGTTAAAAGTTCTGCTGTGAGTTGGTGTAGGTCAGCGGGGAAAAATCCTAGATTTCAATCAACGGCTTGAAATATGCATTGATGTAGCTCATGCACTAACCTACCTCCATCTATATGCAGGTCAGACAAATTATCCATGTTTTATCATATTGTTCGAAAAATACAGACATATGAGATATTAATAGAATGTGAATAACCAATCAGAGGATAACATTGAAAGTTTATAATCAGTACAATCGGTATTCTTTTACTTGCTCCATTTGGATAGTTTATTACAATGTAATGTTTCTTTTGGTAATTGAGATGAGAATGTAAGTGGTACATCTAGATCTTATTATACCAAGTATCTAATCATATTCTGTTGCACTATAGCCTTCAGAGCTGCAAATGCTACTGATTTCTTAGTCAGCCAATTGGAGCCTTACACATAATTTGTATGATAACAGAGAGGCAAATTATCCACAGGGATGTCAGATCATCGAACATTCTTTTGACCGAGAGCATGAGAGCCAAGGTTGCTGATTTTGGATTTGCTAGACTTGGTGCAGTGGACTCTGACCAAACTCATGTTTCAACCAAAGTTAAAGGAACAGTGGGTTACCTTGATCCAGAATATATGAGGACCTATCAACTCACCCCAAAGAGTGATGTATACTCATTTGGGATTTTGCTTATAGAAATCCTGACTGGCCGCCGTCCAGTGGAACTGAAGAAGCCCACTGATGAGCGCGTGACCCTTAGATGGGTAAAGTTTATATCTTTGCTCTCCAAACTTGGTATAAAGGCATTCGATTTCCTTAGATACAAATATGTAATTTATGGTCTTGAATTCTATACAGGCTTTTAGGAAGTACAATGAAGGATTTGTAGCTGATATGATGGATCCCATGATGGAAGAGATGGTTGACACAGATGTACTAATGAAAATGTTTGCTTTGGCAATTCAGTGTGCAGCACCTATTCGGTCAGATCGGCCGGACATGAAAGCGGTCGGAGAGCAGTTGTGGACAATAAGGGCAGACTACGTGAAGAGTTTGAGGGGAGGTAGTATTTCATCCTAGGTATAGTGTTCTTCAAATGTTTCATGGTCTTCTTGAATCACATGTTGTCCGCAAATTCTGTAGCATATTCCAGATTTGAAGTTGGCACAAAAATGAGTTCTATCCTGGCCTTCAAGAACTGTTCTTATTAGTTCATTTGACAGATGTACTTCGAATAAATGGAATGCCTTTCATGTTGTATAGCAAACTATTATCAGATCGACCCAGAACCGACTTTTATCTTCTGACTGTAAAAGTTATTTTTGCTGATCATCTCCTGAATGTTTCACTAATTTTCGTTTCAAATCAACTTTAAATCCATAACTCTCGAGAATTCTGTCATAGAATTGTCCTGTTATCCAAATTTGTATCGAAGCTTAAGCATAGAAAAGAAGAAAATAAGACAGAATGTTTTGAAATGATAAATCTCTGAACAGAATAAATAGCATATTAACACTCATAAAAACAGAGCATCCTAAAGCACATTCCGTTCTCAAGAAACGTTCATGTGGAAGTTATAATTCTACAAAGTATCGATTTTCATTATTTTTTACGGCATAATGGATTCATTTTGGTGATCAAAAGAATGTTGAAGCCTCCATGACGTCATTACCAGTTCCATAATGTCACTACCACCTGATCAATGCCTCTTTTATCACCATTGACGTAGAGATTCTTAAAATGCGCAGCAGATGTGTATCTGACCCAGAAAAATAGAATCCTGAGACCATGTTCTAGCTCAACATGCTTACTCTGTACAAAATCCAAATAATTTAAGAGGTCTTCTGGTATGATGTTCCTTCATCTGGATTGACAGTGGGAGGTTCCAAAAATGTTGAAAATGATCCTTGATGATTTGAATTTTTTTTTTCTTTTTCAGTCTGCCAATACACAAACCAGTCTTGAAGCTAAATGCCATTGCTTGACTGAGCTATCTAAATCTTAAGCAAGCGTGGCAGCTTGATCCGTAACCTTTTCCACCTGCTCCTAATCAGCGGAGGATGCAAACCCAATATATGTTCAGGCATGAAATCATGCCTCGTCAATATACCAACGACAGGAGATCTCTGCAAACATGAAGCATTGGCATTAAGTTCAAAAATATTTTTTAGATCTAGAATTGCATTGCCTGTAGAGAAGAAAGATATCAGACAGCATAAATTAACAATAACCACAAAGGAAATAAATCCCTTCACCAGTCTGAAATGGAGTCATATTTATATGAAAAGCAAATGATGTGCAAATAAAACGTGACCAAATTTGGAAATCAACTATAAGGCAACAGAAGTTGAGATTTTGAGAAAATGTTTATCATTGCAAGTTGTTCAAGATAAGTAGAGGAAAAGTAATTCGTAACTCTACACCAAAAGCAGCCAATGCTGCCCTAAATACAATGGGAAGATTTCAGAACAACGTAGGTTCAAGATCATAATACTAAATATAAGTCAACCAGTAAGACAAGATGCAAAGGAAGTGAAAAGGAAATTTTCAGGGCAACTAATTTGAAAAACAAAAAGAGGATAGAGATTCTTACACTAGATAACTTGGGTATCACAAGTAGGTGTCTCAAACCAACTTCTCGGAAAAGTATGAGGGCCTTTGCAAGTGACATTGTTTCAACGACTGTATAAGGTGAGGCATTGGTAAATGGGTGTAAATCTACATACATCTCCATCTCTTCTTCAGTAAAATCTAGATCTTCTATCTTGTCACCGTTGCCTGAGCCCCTCTTAGCAAAATCACCTGCAGAGAACTGCTTCAAGGCATCAGAGCCTTCTGGCACTGGCTCAGACAAGAAAGTTTTCTTCTTTAATAGTTCAACAAGATGTGCACGGAGGATTAGACCAAAGAGAACTGGGGACTCAGAGTGAGGAGGCTCGTCAATTACAGGAAAACCATTATGCCTTGACGTTCTGAGAACATGTACCACATTACCAACCTTCTCAATGCCTTGAAAGAGCTGTAGTGGGCCCGTCACAACATCACCAACTGTCAGCTGTCTCATGTAAGGCTCAGCATGAGTCTCCAAATAAGGAAAACCCTTTGCTTTCATGATAAGATCATAAATGTTACCATTGAAAGCATCAGCAACTGTCTTAGAGATTAGAAGAACAAGCATTATCAATGGCAGCAACAACAGATTGTTGGTCAACTCCAGAATAATAACACACAAGGAAACTGTCATCCTCATAGATCCACCAAGAAATGATGCAGCACCCAGTACAGCATAGAGACCATGATTTAGACTTGAGTGCTTACCGACTACCAGTCCAACAAACCGTCCATAAGATGCACCAGTCACGATAACAGGAACAAAGAGACCTGCTGGAGCTACAATTCCATAGCTAAAGATGCTGAGGAAAAAGCAAGTTACAAAAAATATAAGGACCGAAGAATGCTGGAACTCGAAGTGAGTATCCCTGGTGAAAAGATTTCGGATAGCATCATCATTTGTGTTGAAAATAAGACTGGCAAGATCGTTATAGTGATTATCAGGACATTGGAACTTCTTGTAGTTACCAGACCGGCCTATTGTTGGACAAGATTCTGATGCGTCAGACGGACAGGGTAGGCAAGATGCAAACCAAGGTAACCCAAAAAGAAGGCACGATGTGAAAATGGAGATAGCACAAGCAAGAAAAATTTTGTAAATGATGCCTTTCCTGGAAATAGAGAAAAATGAATGTGATCACAGTCAGAGTATATTTTCATAGAGAAGAAAAGGTGCTCAAGAAAATTCAAAAGCTAAAATAAAATCTTACTCATTGATGAAGTTGTAGATGCGAAGTACTCTATCTAAAAGAAAGTTGTACAAACTTCCTAGAATGCCCCCTATGATCCCAAGCACAAGCACAGGAGGCACATCACTGAGGTGATATGTAATATTTGCTGAATATGCATCAAACATTATGAGCCCCCCAGTACCAAAAAGTCCACATTTCCCACTGAAACAATAGTCAATAAAAGCTCGGAGAACTATTGCAACTATAGCTGTAGTAAAGAACGATCTCCATAGAAGGGCACTTCTCCACCTACAGAAAAATATCACGGAATTAATATCTGATGAAGAAACCTGCTTTCTGCCATTTTTCATGGTATTGTCAGCAAGAGCTAAAAATATAGAAAAAGATTTTCCTCGAGTCATGAAAACATATCAATGAAGAAGTTAGTGTAAATGAAAGGAAAATGGTTCACTTGAAGCCTTGTCATATTCTGTTGTCAGTTCGGACTCAATGAATATGATTAGTATGTGTCACTAGCAGTTCAATTAATATTTCCCTCCTAAGGGCATACCATGATGCCATTTCTTCAAGAGCAAAAAGCACCCCACCCACTGGGGACCGAAATGCTGCAGTGATTCCAGCAGCTGCTCCACATGTCACAAGATCTCTTCTGTCTCGATCATTTTTGAAGAGCCGAAGCCATTTCCATGTCAACCCATATTTCTTCGATCCACCCTGACCCAGTAGTGAAGCAATGCATGCTCCAGTATGCACCATGGGGCCTGCCTTCCCAACAAGGAGAGAAGACGACACTGCAGATATACTCCCAATAATCTGCAAAACAAGCAAGATAGCGTGGAACTTTCACTTGTCATTTGTGCAAGATAACAAAGACTCAAAAATACCTGCACACTTCCACAAAACATACAAGAAACACTTAACAAGCCGCATTGAGCAAGATATCTGACAGGGTTTAAACAGTATATCAAGGAAGAAAGGACACACTGGATCAACGCGCTCCTGTATTATTGTGTAGAACAGTTAGAAAATAATGCCAATAGATGATAGCACTACTTTTTTCAATAATGCTATCAGTTTTAACTGAATTTATCTGAGGGCGATTGCCTTCACGTATATTTGACAAGCAGGGACTTTTCTAGATCACATTACAAACAACCCTCATTTTCTTGATCCAGATTGAAATTTTCTGGGGCAAGTTCTATATTTCAACTGTGAGTCTTGAATGTTAGCTATGACCCCTTAACAGACTCGCACATCAATTTTGAGAACATTTAACAACCAGAAATAAGGAAACAATCAAAAATTATACAAACTTACTTACTACAGCAACGCTCAGGTAAAGAAACAAAAGCTTAAGCTTGTCATATCGTCTGTCATATTCCTATTCAATGTCTTCAGGGATCAGCTATATATACATGCACAAAAACCACTCCCTCATTGAGGGTGAAAATACGATCAACCAATCAAATTACATAACTCGAGCTATTGGAAACAACCCTTGAGAAGACTTCTCTGAAAAATCAATTACCTTTACAATCAAAGTCCTCAAGGAGAAAATTCCGGGCGCATCCACACCATTCAGGTAAGCCTTAACTTCTGGAATACCCGAACCAGACGCAGCCGGAGATATAATTGCCGTGATGACAGACGCAAACAGCGTTAGAACAAAATTAGAAACAGAGAACACAGTAAAGGCCATTCCAAACCTGCAAGTAAAAAAAAAAAAGAACGAAAAAAAATTGCTTTAACTCCAAAACAATCAACAATAACAACAAATAATTTAAACTAACTTACAAAAGAAGATTACAATCTAAAAGCGGAAATCAAACACGAGCACTACTAGTACCTCCGACCAAGCATCATATTGGAAGTAACAACGAACTTGACACCGGCGAGATTTTCAACGGCGAGATTGTTCGCGAATCCGATGAGACTCACAATAACGCCTATGAAAAAGCAGAGTAACCACTTCATGAACACGTACTGGAATATCTGGATCTTCGTGCGACTCCTCCAATCCTGCTTGAAGAAATGATTCTCCGCAATCCTAAGCAAACAAAACAACCGCATCACGAAACATTTCAAAATTCGATGAGTCACATTCACTCAAACGCAGTGAGGAGATGTATCCTACTCGTAGTCGAGGCTTTCGATGGGACAGACATTGGAGCCGACGATGGCGACCTGAGAGGTGGAGTTCGTGACGGAGCGTAGCGACGGAGAGGAGGAGAGGAGCGGCTGAGTGATAGACTCGGGGTCTTGAGAATTCAACGACATCGTATGGGGCTGGTTTCCTTCTTCAGTACCTCCGCATTTGGTTGGTGAAGAGGAGTGATTAAGTGAAGGACCGTTTTGTGAAGGACAGTTTCAGCTACACAGAGAAAAAGGTCGGACTTTTGGGACGGTGACGTGGCGCAGCAGTAAAACCCTGAATCAAATGTCGTCAAACCAAAATTTTAATTATAATGTGCTGGCAACAAATTATTGGTTTAAATAATTATTATATTTTTATACAATGTAAATATAATTAAATAGTATCTTCATATTTGATAAGGCTTATGGTTTCAAATGATTTTAAAATAAGATGTCTTCTTTGTTTTGTAATCAATTATTTGAAATAATTTAAACTTTTATTATTGATGAAATTGATCTTTTTGAATTTTAAACTTTTTAAAATATTGGTTGACTTCTCAAAGTTTTTTTATTGTTATCTCTTCATTATTATTGATCTTTTCACGATTAATGCCAGAAGCACTAGATATACTGTATTTTTATGCAATATAAAATTAATTAAATAATTATTTAATGCAAATCAAATTTTTAATATAAAAAATTTTAAAGAAAAAATTATATAATCCTTTTCCATAGAATCTATTTTTTACTATTTTACTAGATAAATTACTGGATATATGCAATGATTAGTAAGTTATATATTTTTTAAATAAATTACATGATAAATGAACACTGATCAGTGATGATCTTAATTTAATTAATATTTTTTAATTTATTATCTTCCAAATTATTAAGTAAAAATTTTACTTTTAACCGTGACGTGAATACCAGACTATTAAATTACTTGGCATAGTCTACGAGTAAAACGACTTTTGGATCTTATGTATCCACTTGTATGGGTGAGAAACTTCGTAGGTGGAAGCCAAAGTTTTTTTTATTAGGTAAGCGCACCGATCCGATGTCGTTTAGCGTTTTGTTACTTTTTGGTTCTGGTAATCTACCAAGGAGACAAATCTCTCTAGTTTCCAATACGATTTCTACACGTATAGATAGGCACAAATATTTTATATGTTCGATATACTTATCCACTACTACTACGAAGGAGGGGGAGGATCTTAATTCTTGAAGCCAGAATTTGATAGAATAATTGTATGGTTGGAAAGTTGTATGATTGATTAGGCACTTGGCAGGTGTGAGATTCTGTGCCGATTCTCATATTCTAAAGGGCAATATGACTGTGATAGAAACATAATTTGAGTTGCTATCATTAAGCCGAGAGTCCCACAAGAAATGGGAATTGGAAAATTAAGGAATATTTTATATGCAATGGTAAGATCGAGATGTATCCATTGGTAGCTTTCCAACTGCTGACAAGTGCCGTTCATATACAGCTAACTACCCCCAAATTATAAAAAAATAAATAAATAAATTCTCTTATGGTTAATATTATAGGTAATTCTTATGATTTTCTAAACTATCATTTTAGTTCTTATGGTTTGAAAATTATTATTTCAGTCTTTAAATTTTTTTTCAATCATCAGTTATTTATTAGGTTTTGTTTATGTGGACTAATGAAATTTTGATACGTGTCCATGTTGCATCTACAAAATCTGATAAAAGATTATGATTGAAAAAAATAAAAGTATAGAAACTAAAATGATAGTTTTTAAATCATAAGGACTAAAGTGATAATTTGAAAGATCATAGGAATTAGCCATGATATTAACTCTTCCTCTTATTATGTAAAGTTCCGGATTGAGGATTTTTCACTAGTTCAGCTTTGGTAGTCAGGCCATCAAAAATAGATAATGCAAGATAATAATAGTAGAGAGTCAGATCTTATTTAGTTGAATTTTAATTTTTAATTATTATTTTTTATTTTTAAAATATAAAAATTTTAAAAAATCATATTAATATAACACAAAAATTAAAAACACAAAAATTATTACAAAAATATTAAAATCAATAACAAAAAATCACAACTCACAGTTCAACTAAATATTCTCGTATCTAATAGTTTTAAGTGTATATTAAATAAAAATTTGAATATAGATATTAATTTATAAATTGTATAATATAAGTAAATCATTTAACGAATTAATAATTTAAAATTAAATAAAAGTAAATATTATTATTATTTATAAGTTTAATGTCATTGTTAATATATCATTCTTTAAATTACTAAATTAAAACTAATCTATAAATTATAGAATTTGAATAAATTTATTGCTGAATTTAAAAAATTTATAATTATAACTCAAACATAATTAGATTGAATAAAACATTTTTTAAAATTAATGATTTAAAATTAAGTGATAATTTTAATTTAATTTATGATTAATAAGTTTTGGGCCATTTTTAATTTATTATTTTTCAAGTCACTGAATGAAAAAATAATCTATAATAATAAAATAACTCGAACATAATTAATTTGAATAAGTAAGTAGGCATGGGGAAATAGTACGACCAAATTATTGGAACAGTACAATTGAGTGACGTGATGGACCATTTAATGTACATCTATGAGACTTTGTGCAGAAGGGTGTGGTCCTCTTTTGTAGGTTTGTGTGCACACCAATCCTTCAAAGACAAGCAATCTCCTACTAATTTCAGTGAACTTAAATTTGGGGTCGAGCTTTGTCACTTGGCTCATAAATGGAGGCTTTTAATGCCATACACACCATTGAATGGTCTTCATTATTAGTGGGAAAAAAAAAACCAAGAAAAGGATAATTTGGTAATTAAATTCCTGACAAGACCATAAATGAATACACACGAGTCAACAACAATTTCTCGTCCGGTGAAAATTACGATTCATTTAGTATCAATTTTATATTTTATTAAAATTATAAATTTATTTAATTAAAATTTTGAACATAAAAACCTGTTTGTTCAATTTTGTCAACAAAAATTAATTAATTAAATAAGATAAATAAATCTAAATGCTTATACTAAAATAATTTCATATATTTTAAAATTTTATTAATTAATAAATTATATTTATTATTTAATATAAATATTTA
>JAOXYD010000007.1:16753532-16765786 GCA_028565735.1 Pinacopodium congolense
AATACAATAATTTTTAGTTTTTCAAATATACATAATTCAAAAATTATTTATAAAATAAAATATTATTTAAATTGAAATTATTCAAAAATATTTTACAATATTAAAAATATTAAATTGAAATTTTTTTAAAATTTTTTTTAATTTTAAAATATAATTGAATTATTTCAAAATAATTCTAAAATAATTTATAATTGAAAATATTCAATAGTATATTTGAATAATTGAGAATTATTCTATTGAAAATATAAATTTTACAATATAATTATAAAATTATTTATAATTAAAATTTATTCTATTTTAATAAAATAGTTTTCAATCTTTTAAAAGAGTATATCATATATAGTTGTTAACTAAATTTAGAAATTGTTATACAATACTTCATAACAAATTATTGATGTATTAATCATTTGTTATTTTTATAAAAAAATTAATTTTGAGTCTAATCACTTATTTTTTATAAGGAAAAATTTTAATTTTAACACAAATTGAATGAATTTTATAAGATTGATTGTTGAATTGAAAATTTTTTAGAAGGTTACTCACTAAATTGAATAATTTTTAAAAAGTTGCTTACTGAATTAAAAATTTTTAAAGTTAGGGGCCGTTTGATTGAGATTTTAGTTGTGATTTTTAGTTGTGGATGTTATATTTTTGAATTGAATTTTATGTATTTTTATAGATTTTTGTATTGTCTGTCTTGATTTCTGTACTGTATTAGAGTATTTTTTCGATTTATTTAATGTTTTTTATTAATTTTTGTGTTTAGAAAATCTAAAAACTACATCCTATAACTAAATTCCAATAAACCACCCCTTAAGGGTATATATGTGGATGCTAACGATATTTTTACCATGTGAACATAGACGTGGTAAAATTTGTTTGTTACGTCATAATAAACTTAACAAAGTTAATATTTTTTAAATTTTAACCATTCAATTGCTTAACTGAAAATTTTTTAAAAGGTTAGTAATCAATATGTATATTATCTCTTTATTTAAATAATAAATGATTCAAATTCAATTAAAACTCATAATTCTCATTATATCATCAAATCTTAAAGGTCAGGGCAACCCTCTAATTGATGTTGGTTTTGAACTTTTAAATTATTAATCATGTGATTTCCTCCAAATTTGTTTTCTTGAGTATTTATAAATTAGGCCAGATTAATTGTTTTGATCAAGTTAATTAAAAACTCATCAATAAACCAATTTAATTATATAATTAACTCTACAAACAATATGTTGTGTGGATTTTGTTATTATTAGTATTTTTGGCAATTTCTTATAATTGTCAGTTTCAATTCTTTGAGAAAAAATCCAAAATAAAAAATCTCTTTGGCAAGATCTAAAATAAAAAATCTCTTTGGCACATTATTATAAATATAATTTATCATTTATTCTCTTTATTTCAATTTTTATTTATATAACTATTTTAATTGTATTTTAATTATTTCTTAAGATTTTTTAATCAATGCATTTTTTCTTTACATAAAATAAATAAAAACTGTATTTTTTTTATTTTTGCATCATTTCAAACTGATAAAATAAAATTTTTGTTAAACTTATATATTTAAGAATCATTTGATTATAAAAAAATATGTTGAATTGAGATTTGTGATAATAAATTAAATCTAGTGGTGATAACTCAATATTTATAATTTTAAAATTTTAAACTAAATATTCTTATACATTTTTAAAAAATATATTAATTAATAGATTATGTTAATTATTTTAGATAAAAATCTATTTTTAAAACTTATTTTCAAAACGTAGAAAAATACAATGTTTTTATATTGATATTTTTGTCTTTGTTTTTTTTATTTTGAAAGAAGGAAAACAAAATAAAATGTAATAAATATGTTTTCTTCTTTGATTTTTTAATTTAGAAAAATAGAAATAAAAATTCAAAACATTAATAATAATAAATAGGCCCTTAAGAACTAAAAAAATAATTGACATAAAATAATCATTTGTACATTAAAATTATTAAAAATAAAATTCAACTAATTTTCAAAAATTATTTTATTATAATTAATATATTATAATTATTATATATAAATAAATCATTAAAAATAAATGCAAATAATAATCCATAATATATATATATGTATAAATATATATACAAATAATGCTAGCCACGTAAAAAATCAAAACGATACAATAAACTCTATAAAAGAATTGATTATTTTGATAAATTTGTCAAAAATATACATATATTTATTGAGATTGACGAAGAACGAGCCCCCACCATAACGTACCCCCGCGTCACGAATATTTATTCGGGTGGCGGCCCACAGGCGCATGGTTCCGGCACGGGGCAGTCTCGTTGTCAGGTGGTGGGCCTCCGTAATAATGCGAGATGCGACGCAATGCAAAGGGTATGAATGCCCCCAAGACATGCTGTTTTTGTTCGCTTATGTTCTTCCAACTCAAAGATCAGTTTTTTTTTAATACTAATAATAATAATGATAATTAGAAGCAGAAGATATGATGATGGTGGAGATCATAGACTCAGACAAGGGAGTCTTTAACTTGTGGGTATCGGCGGGTGGTCCAGAGGCTGTAGGCCGCTCTCCCAAATCTCCTCGCCTCTGCTTCAAATCAAAGAACAATACAAACGAACCCCATCAATTGAAAATAATTGAAATTATGGTGGGATCGTTGCGACATATTCGTTTCGTACGAACAGTGAATAAGTGAAAGATAAAAAATGGTGAAATGGAGGAGGAAGAAGACATGAGAGATGAGGTGAGGCCGAAGAAGGAAGGAAGGAAGGAAGATAGTAACCTTGTAAATTTGTGTCACAGTCACGTTGTTGTCAGGAACTTTGGTCTTAATGGCACTTGTAACAAAACAAAAGCCGTCACATTTCCCGAGCTTCAACAACGCACCGTCTGTTATGTGGTTACCAACAAATAGCAGCCCAGATTAGTAAGGGCCCCACTTACCATAATAACACGTATTCAATGGCTCGCTATCTCTCCTACATCGTGTGTTGTGTGAGCACTCAGCACGGCACAAAGCCGCAGAACAATATAAAAGCACAGAGGTTGCAGAGCGGAGATTGGAAGGAGAGAATAAGTATTCTCTTCTTCTTTATGAGAAGTGATATTGGTGATATAATTTGGAGGAGGAGAAAAGGAGAGAAGGGTCTGTGTTCTCTCCTTTTCTTGGTTGATGAGAATATCGTTTTTATTACAGAGAAAGGAAGAGGAAGAGACGTTCTTTAGGAGTTAATAAACCCTTTTTTCGTCGGATTGTCTTCATAAAGTTTCCACCTTTATAATTCTCCCAAAAAAACGTAATAATAATAAAGTTTCCAATTTTATCGCAACCCAAGTGTGAGCAGAGGAAAAAATCATGGCGGCGACGATGGGTTGCAAGTACAAGATTGGTTTGGTACTTATCGTCAGTGTTATTGTTGTTTGGGTCACCTGTGCAGAGGTTACACAGGTCTTGCCCTTTCTTTCTTTCGTTCTTCTTTCCTTTTCAATGGCTTTCTATGTATGTGCGTGGATACTATCGTAGTGAATAACTTGTCATCTATTTCCCAGTTTCGGTAAATGAGAAGAAATCATATTTTTTCTGGTTTGGTTTCTGTGTCCTTTGTTCTTGGATTCTATTCATTGTCTTATCCCTGAGATAATCTACCGAACATTATGAAAGATAAGTTCTTTTGTTGTGGTGGCCGGGGTGGTTGGTAGTTGAACTGCATAATTGAAGTAGAGAAGTCCAACAGTTGCTGTCTAGCAACTGTTGATTTTCCTTTATGTCCCCTATATTTATTTTAGCTTTGACGCTGGTCTAGGTTGTTCATCTAGGCTTATGAATGATAATGATGTTATCTTTCTGATTATCGTTGCAACCAACTATTAATTTGTCCAGTTGTGTTGGTACTGGAGATTTGTCCCACTCCATGATTATCATGAACATGTTTTAATTTTGTTGGGATATAGGAATTGGAATAATGGACTCACTACCATCTTTAATGGATGCATTAGATACTGTTATCACCATTTTTGTGTTCCTTGTGTTATTGCTCTTGGGTCAAAACACCATCATTGTACTCCTTTACCCAAAACAAAATGGGAAAAGAAGTCTACTTTATGGGAATGGCATCCACATGTTTGTGTTCATGTCTGTGCGTAGTGGAAATACAATACAGTTTGCACTCTGCAAGAACTTTCAACTGACTTTTCATTGTTCAACAGGGGGTATTCACAGACTATGAGCACCCTTTTATGATGGCTTATGTTGGCACCTCACTCTTGGTCCTTTACCTTCCCATTGGATTCATCAAGGAGTGGTGGGAAATATCTTTGCGAAATCGGTCTCGTAAAGGCGTGAACAATGCATCAACCAGTGATGAATCAGGAGATGATTCTCCTGTACCTGTGGAACATAATAGTGTATCTAATCTTGACGTTGAACAACGAGGTGTTGTTGTTAATAACAAAGACACTGCTGTGGTAGATATAGGTGTAATGGAAAATGGAAATCCTATAGCTCCTCAAAGTAATGACACGACAGAGACTGAGGAACTTAGCTCATATCAGAAAACAAAAAGAGCTGCCATCATTGGCTTCTTCTTTGCCCCTCTCTGGTTTTTCACAGAGGTATGGAACCTTGGCATGTATGATTTTTTTTATTTTCTCATATTCTGACAGCTGATTCCATACAAAGAACCTCTAGTGTTCTTGAACACATAACATAACATTCTCAGATGGGGTTGGTAAATAGCTCACTAAAAAGACAAGAACATATATTGAGATGTGAAAATTTGTTGCGTGACGTGAAGTATAACATTTTTTCAAGGGAAACCCTCTTGAGAACAGAGGTTTGATGTTATTTGTTGTTTGCAGTATCTAACAAATGCTGCACTTGCAAGAACAACGGTTGCCAGTACAACATTATTGAATTCAACTTCAGGCCTTTTTACTCTAATAATTGGGGCGCTACTGGGTGAAGACAAGATCAATTTAGTCAAAGTAATTTCTGTTATTGTCAGCATGGCAGGTGTTGCTATGACAACTGTTGGGAAGACATGGTCTGCAGATAAATCGCATCCAAGGTCATCTAGGTATATTCCATTTATCTATTTTTTGTTGGAGATTGTAGAAAGATGAAGTCTTTTTCCAAAATAGAAGTTAAATGCTTATAATTATATGGAGGTTTCTATGATTCAATTATATGTTGTTGAGCAGACCCTCTTTAGGAGAAACTAATCCTTTCTCTGCCATCTTTCTTTCTTATGGTGGACAGTGATCACAAGGCTTCTCTTCTGGGTGACCTATTTGCAGCCCTCTCTGCTTTGACTTACGCTCTATTTACAGGTGAAATCTTCTCATGTTTGTCAAGAATTTAGGTTTTGAATGTTGGTCGGGAACTGACTGAAATCTACTGACAGTGCTGCTTAAGAAATTGGCTGGAAAAGATGGACAAAAGGTCGACATGCAGAAGCTGTATGGTTTTATTGGACTATTCACACTAATATCCCTTTGGTGGCTCGGTAAGAACATAGTTCTTCCCATACCTGAGCTACAAGCTTAGGCCTTTTTCTACCATTTTGGTGTAAATAATTGGAGTAGATTGCTAACAGTTTTCAACACACGTGTTAACAAATATGTTCTGCTAAATAACCTGAATTGCTGCCATGCTCCTCACTGGTTTTCTTTGCATTTATGTCTTCAGTTTGGCCTCTAAATGCCATAGGAATGGAACCCAAGTTCCAATTTCCCCATTCAGCTAGACTGATAGGGATCATCTTTGCTAACTGTTTCGTGGGAAGCGTTCTCTGTGACTACTTCTGGTATGCAAAGACAAAAATGGTATTCAGCTTCTGTTTATGTTCTGTCTTAGCAAGTGGAAATTGAACTGCTGCTGCTACTTCCAGGGCATTAGGTGTTGTGTGGACTAACCCACTAGTGGCTGCACTGGGAATCTCCTTAACCATACCAGTGGCCATGTTGGAGGATATGGTAATACATCGCCAACGTTATTCAGCAGTTTATCTACTTGGTGCAGCTCAGGTAAATGTTAAAATGAAACATTCAGAGAATTACACTAATTAGTTTCATCAACTCTTTCTCAGCACTGAAAAAATTTATTGTTTCATTGTTTGTTGCTCTTGCAGGTATTTGTGGGATTCGTAATTGTCAATCTTTCAGACTGGATTACCCAAAAGATCAAGAAAATAACCCCCGAAATGCCAAAAATGAGCATGACCTTCCTACGTCCTGGCTGTTTTTCCTAACAGTAATGGCCTCTGTGTTCATAAGAGTGGAAAGCTGAGGAAAATAAAATTGAAAATGCATGAGCCTAATGAACTTGGAAGTATGTATGAATGGGGACAATTGACTCTTAACCGTTCAATAATTAGTGTTAAATAAGCTTTTGTTTCGGATAATAGTAGAGTCAGTGCTTTTTGAAGATGTAGCAGCATCAAGCAAGAAACATGTATACTCTGTTCGAAACTGTTAATAAGAAATGAAAATTACAACTGAGAGAGTTCACTGTATAGGGAAGTGTGCCATATCTCATACCACCTGTTTTCTGATATAAAAGACAACAGCTTTGGCTTCAGAAAATTGTACCATAACGGTTAAAAGCAGGAAGCAGACAAATTCTTAAGCAGGAATCAAAGTTACAGAGAATATTCTATTGGAGTTCTATTTATAAAAACGTTTTAAGATTCAAGTCAGGATATGTATATCTTTAAACTAATGGAATAAGAACTTGGTGATAATGAGATCGCCCTTAAACTTGATATTGAGGTCAGATTCACGAAGAATAAGAAGAAATGCAGGGATTTGCTCTTTGAAAAGATATCCTATGAGCGATGCTTTATCAGTTGCTCCAACAAATGGAAAGAAAAACAGAAGTGCGGGGAGATAATATCCTCATGTCATTGAAGCTACAGAAACTTCAATGTTTAAATGCTCCCATAGGGATTGAAAATGACAACTCATGGACAGAGCAAAAGAGCTTAGCACACATGGATATAATGGGTCAAGCTTTCTTCTTTTATATCCATAAATTACAGATTCACACGTCTAATGTAAATCTCCCACAATCTATAAAGCAATTCCATCCATTTAGGTACTTCATGTGGCATAGAGTCATTACTCATTAGGGTTACCCAGTTTGTGAAACGTGGCACAGTTCAAGCATCACAAAAGAAACTAGCAGTCTTCCTTATAGCCATTGTCAACTTAGAACTGTTTGTCATAATGGTGATTTTTCCAGCCCTCAAGAGCTGAGGTCCACCAAGAAATGATACTTCTAATGCTTCCAAGACAGGGCAGTCTTCGAACAGACTTTTCTTCGACCAATTGTAATATTCGTACAGCTGTTTTGTTTGTCAAAAATTTGGAAATATTTCTATACCATACAAGTGTATGTTAAGCAGGGATGTTATCAGAACCCCCTGCAAATATCAGAAGTGTCCTCTCTATACTCAGTGAATCTTTTTCTGGGTAAGCTCAAAAAATGATTATCTAAAAGGGCAAGCAAAGCAATTTCCTTCATAATAGACCTTTTGTAATTGATATACCATGTAAGAAAGGATTGGTACAGCAGTGAACTACATTCCCAAGCATTTCACCTCTCTAGAAGACCTTGAGGAGAAAAAAAGAATCAATCCAACCTACCATTGAATGAGCATAAAAGGAAACTTAAGCGGAAAAAATCAAATCAGGAATCACTTGAAAAAAGAGTAATCTATACCTCCATAAAAACGTTATGTTCCCAATGTTGAAGTGCCTCAAAAATTTAGGCCCACCTATGTACCAACTCATTAATAAAAGTATCACTCAGATAGCAGTCATGTAGGAACTTCCCGGATGCAGTACCGGCTAATTGTTATTTTTACTCTTAGCTTGCAAGTTCAGCAATGGTGTCTCGTTGGTAAATTTCACGTTGGTCATTGATCCCTTGCTTGCACAATTGAGCTGACCACCATTTTTGACATTGTATCAGGTAGTGACTTGTTTCTCGCTAGCTTTGTAATAAAGCATTTTCTGTACATAAAACATCATGTACCCTTGTGCGGCCCTCACAATGTTCTCATTTACTCGAGTGACCCAAGCATCATCGCACTTGTACCATTGATCACTCAGACGCAGATATGTCACGTAATGTCCAGCATCTAGTTTACCAGTGTGAGTAACTACAGCAAACAACTCAAACTCTGCTGACATCTCATTTGAAGCGTCTGGCTCATCTCCATCAAATGAGAAAATTCTGTTGCCAAATCGATTCCTCAAAATAGAAGAAGACAGGTAAGGTGACATGTCCAAGGAGAAAGGAAACTGCAAGTATCTATCTATCTTCCTTGACATTTTACGCATTGATGAATGCTCAAATCTTTTAATGTGGAAACAAGAAACTAAAGGAAGCTTTCTTATAGACATCTGTTTGAGAGATTCCTGCCTCACTTGACACTGCTGGCAAAAGAATTTCTGGTCAGATCCCAGTCTCTCAGGTCTAGTAAATCGCTCCAAACACCCCATCAGTGTAGATATCCCACAATATTGGCCTGAACTCATGCAATCTGCTTCACCGTTGCAAGATTGATGAGTCTTTGTCGACACAGTTTTTGCAGAACCCCCTTGGTGGGGTTCTAAGTCCAGTGAAATGTCAACACAAGGATCGTACGTTGTAGAGGTGAAACCACAAGTCATACACATGACATCAGATCTCAAGATACCAGAAAACACTTTATGAGCAATACAACATTCTCCATGACCTGTACAAAAAGCAAGGTAGTATTAAAACTTTGACCCTGCAAGATTAGAAAGTTTATCCTACAAATCTGCTTCATATCACATTGCCAAATAAAGCAAACTCCATCCAGAATGTTTCCTGATCAAAGTTTAGGACATCAAACACTTCTATGTAACTGGAACTGTAGATATGGTTACTACAAAATGAGTCCATAAAGCACAATACAATCAAAGTAATCTATTGACTACTAGGAGCCTAGAAATTAGTTCAATTACTGGCATCAACAATCTGTTTTCCCAGCTTGGTAACACTAGTCATCCTTTCTCTTGCTAAGCACCTACCCCAAATAACTTTCCCATATCTCCATCAAAAGAAAACTACCGAAGAAGTTTCATCCTAAAGCAATACAAAGAAGGAAGCAACATAAAACCTTAGGCAGAATGTGAACCTAGTGCAAACACCCTTATCAGCTCCTGGAATGGGATCAACTTCTCGAGGAGGTAAGACCCTAAGAAGGACAAAGGTGGAATTAACACGATTATTCTGACAGGTGACAATTCCCTATGATGAAACCAAGCAGTCTAAGGCAAAGTAGACTTACTGGGGTAAAGCAGATGACACCATCAAGTCTGCAAGTTGATGCTGGGACTTAGCCCTAAATGAGCACTTTGTCAACTCCTAAAGCAACATTAAAGAGACCTAAAACCACACCCTGCAGTTCAAAGTTATGGTTACTGAGCTTAGTACTATTTTGGGCCAATGTGATGAAAGAGATGTATCAGTGTAAGAAATTAGGGTTGTGACTGAGCATTGAAGAGAACTCAAGGCTGACAGCTTCAACCTTAATAAAGTCAGAAAATTCAATCTAGGGGGTTAACAATCACCACTCCTCTTAGTGCCCCTGATTTGAGAATAAGTCACAGACTTTGTGCCGAAACCCTCTATAACTCCCTCCTATTCTTAGTGCGCCTGATTTAAAGTCACAAACTTTGTGCCAAAACCCTCTATAACGCCCTCCTATTACAAGGGGTTACCAATTAAAAACTAGCTTTTCATGTTCCATTCCTTGCACTCTAAATCTAACGGCACGAATAATACTTCAACATAATTCTTAAGAAATCATACAAATTGGGTTTGACCAAAAGAGCTACACTGATATACCATCTTATACAGATAAGCAAGGTGAAGCAGTCCATAGGTATGAAGTCCTGGCCTCATAGCCACATCAAAATAGAGAATAAACACAACAAACTGCCTTGATAACATAATCTTTAACATTTACATTATGCTTACGGAAACAAACATTTCCCAGACAAGTTAGCGCCATGTATAAACCCAGCCCAAAAGAATACAACATGATTTCATTTGCCAACCAAATACAAGCAAGCATCAACACTGATTTTCACGTGAGAAAGTATAATTGCATGTTAGTTACATCCTTATCAGGGAATGGGACCTATGAGTCAGCACATGTTCCAGCACAAGTGGCACTAGAAAGTTCCCTTCAAAATTGGCATCCTTAAAAGGGCATAAAATCTGGAACAAATCGTTGAAAACCAAACAGTCTTTACCTTGACTCTGAGGCTTGCAACGATCTCTCTCCACCTTTTCATGGATCCAATCGAGCATAGAAATAAAAAACTCGTGGGCATCCTGTTGTTCATAACTCGCCAAGTTTGCTGCATGTTGCCACCAACTGTAACACATGAAACCAAAATTCATAAAATCCCCCAACAAAAAGACCGGAAATCATGACTATTGAGTACAAAACCCACATGCCACAAGTCAAGGTAAGTTGCAAGACAGTGTCTTTACTTCTTTCCTATGCTCACATAACAAACGCCACCCCACTAATCTCAAATAAGATCTCTAAAAACAACACTGAAAAGCTACAAACTTTCTGGCAAGCACCACAATGTACAGTTCCTTTCCACAACTACACATAGAGTCAGTATCCATATTTTGACGGATACAAAAGGTATCCATTAATCTCGCAAACCCATCACTTCACATACCATAAAGAACGTGTCTTTACACAACCCCACAGTATACGCTGTCTTATATACCTGTATAAAAACTTTGCAGGACTATAAGGCTTCCGATCACCGGAGAAAACCGCAGAAAACATAGCATCCATATCACATGCCAAACACAGCCTTGCCGTTTTATTATCTCCACTACCTGCATTTCGTCTTCCGCTGTTGCTATTCGTACTAACACCGTTGCTATTACAAGAAAGTCCATTCTTTTGTTGACAATAGTAACGGTTATGCCGATCACTGAGAAAATAGTTCCTCAACGGAGGTGTATGGAGCAATGCTTGAAGAACAGAGTTCATAAAGCACGTGTTTCCAAGGTTATTCAATCCTCGCAATCCCCAAGGCGGATCTGAGCTCCAATCCAACGGACTCGAGCCGTTTCCGATCAAAGTGCGCTCTTGGATCTCCGGAGACCACGGTCGGTAATCTATTCGTCGCCGTTTGCGGAGGTTCTCCGGTTTGACGGTGTTGATCGTGGCGGATTTGAGTGTGGAGGTCTGCGACAGGACCACGGCGGCATCGAAGTCGCGATCGTAGACCTGATCGCGGCACACACAGCAGAAGAGCTCGGCACGGTCAACGTCGACGGCGATTTCGTGTCCCGGCGGCATAGAGGTGGCATGCGCGGCAGCGTGGGAGGGGCCTGAAGGCGTGTGACATGATAGGGCAGCACAGGCTACGCATGCATAGAGCCGCGGACGCGCCGACTCGCCGCACGCGCCGCAGCGAGGGATCTCCAACGGATCGCGCCGGATGGCGGCTCGGCCTCCCGGTGGCTTCACGCGGAGACAGTCCTGGAGGGCGCGAAACGGTTTGGCGCCGTTACGGTTGCGGAACTCAGCGATGTGAGGACACGGCGGCGGCAAAATCTGACCGTTGATGCGGTGTTGGTAGTGGTGGCCGTGGTGGTGGTGTTGATTGATCTTTGATGACATGGATGGAGATTTGCAGCGCAGTGGCGGTGATTGAAAACCCTAGATTTGAAGGGCATAAGGTGAGGGAAGCAGGAGATCAACGGCTGGGATTGGAAGATCGATAGTGAGGGTCCATCGAGGGTGATGCGGAGGAGAATTGCTCCACTGAATCTCTCTCTCTCTCCAATTCCTCTGTTGGACCAGAGTGTCCGTGTCTGTAATGCGGTAACGAATGTTATGGTGTTTCCATTATGTAATTATTAGATTTTTATGCTTTTTTTTATTTTTACTTGCTATATTGGGAAATAATTTGCAAAAAATACACAATAGTGATTTTTGAATTTTCTTTTAATCATTTAATTTTTTTACAAATTATTCATATAAATATTTCACAAAATTTTTAGTTATTTTTTCCAACATAGAATACTGTTATTATGATATAGTTTTTAGTAGTGTATTAAATATCATACCAGTACTGATATCAAATTTATTTAAAAAATAATATTGTATCAATACCAATCAATATTGATATTATTTCAGATAATTATTTAAAATTATAAATTAATTTTTAAATTTTA